>CAUYQG010255605.1:0-95040 GCA_963574415.1 Tarsius wallacei
GGGAGGCTGAGGTGAGTGGATTGCCTGAGCCCGCGGGTTCGAGACCCGCCTGGGCAACTTGGCAAGACCTCATCTCTACAATAAATCAAAAAGTAGCCGGACATGGTAGCGCATGCCTGTAGTTCCAGCTACTTGGAAGGCTGAGGCGGAAGGATCGCCAGAGCCCAGCAGGTCGAGGCTGCGGTGGACAGGAGCGGCCACTGCACTCCAGTCTGGGTGACAGAATGAGACTCCAACTCAAGAAAAAAAAAAAAAAAATTTGGTCTTACAGATGAAGATTTGCTTTCATCACTCAGCATCCCCTGAAGACATTAACTCAACTCTTAAATGTATATTTTAAAAGGGACAAACCTCAATTGTCTCGAACTAGCCTAAGACTTTTGTGATTCTAGCTAAAGATACTTCTAGATCTGTGGAATTTAAAATTTCATTTTACTAATCCCTTAATATTACCTTCAAAACATTTAGAAGTTTCAAATGTTCTTCTACCTAGAAAGCAACAAATAAAAGCAATCTGTTTTCCCCAAGTTCAGATACCAAGTGTAGCAACCTTGATGTATAAGTTTTTAAATGTTTTATTTATGTCCACTTATTTGTATTCCTCACAAAAATACCTGCAAAGACCCCAAGAGGAGCATTTGAAAGCATGAGGAGATGTTTTAATGTAATGCAAAGTTTGGGAAAATTCTTCTGTAGATTTCTGCAAATACACCTGTGGACTGCCAAATATATTTGCAATATCAACTGCTATTCAATTTAATAAATGAATGCATACTTTAAAACTGTCTCTTTCATGGAAACCAGTAATTAATTATTTAATGAAATTTGAATTGACAATCAACACAGAAAAAAGTAAAAAAACCCACAAAACTTATAATTTCTGAAAGAAAAAGCAAAGTTTTCAAACATATGACCCCAATATTCTCTGATTTCTCTTTCCCCTTCTCCTTCTCCTCTTCCTCTTCCTCCTCCTCCTTCTTCTTCAAAGTCTACTCTTTTTTTGTAGTTTTTGAGTTGGAGTCTCACTCCATTGCCCTGGCTGGAGTGCAGTGGCACGCTCACAGCCACCCAAGCATTGACCTGCTGGACTCCAGTGACCCTTCCGCCTCAGTCTTCCAAGTAACCTGAACTACAGGTGCGCGCTACCATGCCCAGCTAATTTTTTGATTTACTGTAGAGATAAGGTCTCATCAAGTTGCCTGTGCTGGTCTTAAACCCATGGGCTCAGACAATTCACTCGCCTCGACCTCCCAAAGTGCTGGGATTACAGGCTGAGTCACCGAGCCCGCCCAAAGTCTACTCTTTTAATAAAATCAAACGCTAAAAATGAACTGGAAGAAAGTTCAGCATTCATTCTGGAACATTCTCAGCCACCAGACAGATTTGATATGGTTGATTTTGAATAAGTTTAAATATGTTACTTTATATTCTCCAGAAAAAGTAATTATTGACTCATTTCACCTTTATTTTTTCTTTTTTGAGTCAGGGTCTGTCTCTGTCACCCAGGCTAGAGTACAGTGGCATGATTACGGCTCACTGCAGCCTCTAACTTCTGGGCTCAAGCAATCCTCTCACCTCAACCTCCCATGTAGCTGGGACTACAGGTGTATGCCACCATATCTGGCTAATTTCTCTTCCTTTTTCTTCTTCTTGTTTTTATCCCTTAAATCTCAGTATTAAGTTCAATACTGGGCCTAGGAGACAATATTGTTTTACTCAGGAGCGAAGCTGGCCTCAATAGAATTAGGAAGAACCAATTTTCCTTCAGTCTTCCATCTGTGCTATTTTCCTATCATTGGCGCCTTTGGCTCTGCTTCCTCTAGACTTCTAGTGTCTTCACCACCTCTTTCTCTCTTGGCCTATCAAAGCTCTGCTTTCAAAAATAAAAAACAAAAGCAAACAACCAAAGCCATGAAACAAATTCACATTAAGTACAATGGAGGAGAGACAACTAAGTTCAAGAACCAAGAGTCAACCAATGAGTAGGAAACAGTTTTGAGAGGAGTAGAGAAGGAAAGAGAGAATCAGGATAGAAGGATAGTCAAGGACTTTCCTAAACTACCCAGGATGAGGGGCAGCCCAGTGTGACCCGAGGGAACACTAGTCCCTTACTGAAGATGCTTAAACCAGAGATCCCTGGTTTAAGTCTCTTGAGAACTTGTACCAATTAAACAATTTGAGCCTCTGTTTTCTTACCTGTAAAATGGGAAGATTAAGTAGGATCCTGTCACTGAAGGCCCAGGCCAGGGCTTGACACATAAACAAGTGCTCAAAAATGTCTAGTATGATGATGTTAATTATGATTACATTTACATTTTCAATAATAAAAAAATTAAAAGGAATTTTCTCTGTTTCACTTTTCTGGTAGGGAAAGTGAATTTCAAGCCTGAGGCCAATACTTTGAAGGCTATGGAAAAAAAAACAAAACAAAACTTTTGTGTCTGCAAATAATTCTTTCTTGCTACAAAAAAAGCTACATCTATTAATAAAACAAAATGTGTGCATAACCCGTTACCTTTTAAGGGAAAGGCCTAAACAATAGCAATACTCAAAAAACAAAAATGTAAAATTAAAACAGCAGGATGATGCCAAAGAAGAGTATTGTGATTTTTTTCTCCTTTGCCCAATACCTGCCATTGCTACCTAATCTTAGGTTTTGAGCTCTTTGAGACACAATTGAATTTTCTATTACCAATATTTTAAATTGCACAAGATGTGGCCTTGTTCCCTTCTGAAGCCCCACAGCTTTGTCTCTGTGCGGGACTTATGACAGTTATCACATTCTGCCTTGACGTAGGTCATGTTTTGTACTTCTGCTCCTAACCTTTAACCTAGCCACCTTCTAAGCAGGGTCCTCAGCCTCATTGCCCCACCACATGGGTCTGATTGTTTTTGTCCATGTTCTATGGCTCAAAGTGGGTTTTGGTCCTTTGAGAACCTTCTATAACTAGAAGGAGACTGGTATTTAATGAGAAGAGAAGGGAAGACAAAGGAAATGATGAAAAGAAAGTGAAGAGTAGATTTTGCAATCTAATGTTTTTTTCCAGTTATAAATCTAAAAATAAAACACATTTAAGCTTTCTAATTGTTGCCACCTAAAAAGATGATTATGTTACTAACTGCCCTGAATTTTATTTATATCAGGTCATACCAGACCCCTCTATTTCATTCCATTCCTTCTTTTGCTCAGAATCTTTGTGTAAAGGAAAAACAAACTGCTTTTTCTCTTTACTTGCACTCGCAACATGGAACTCTTCTGTGACCAGATGTGTGAGGTTTTTTTCCCCACACACCAAGCAATTCTTCATCGGACACCAACTGGGTGTCCTATAATCCAATCCAATTCTGACACTAGCTACCTGGAGATAGTGTCAGACCCACAGATTAAGGGTTCAGTCCCACAAAACTGTCCCAACTTCAGAGGCCAATACCAAGTCCCAGGTTGTGACCGTGCTTCTGCCCAATGGATATAAATCAGGGTTGCCACAACCTCCCTCTTTGGGTTAGATAATTTGCTAGGATGACTCACAGAACTTGAGGAAGTATTTCTCTTACATATACTGGTCTATTGAAAAGGCTACTCTAAAGGATACAGATGAACATTCAGAGGTGGAGATAGATAGGGCTAGGTATGGGGGGTGCATAACTTCCAGGACCTATCTAGGCACACAATGGTCCCAGTACCTACGTGTATTCAGCTACCTGGAAGCTCATCAAATATTCCTGTGCAAGAGTTTTTATAGAACTTGATCTTCAGCCCCACCCTCCTTCCTAGAGGTTGGTAGATGGAGCTGAAAGTTCCAGCCTTCTAATGGCATGGTCTTTCGGGTGACCAGCTCAATCCTAAGACTACTCAGGGGCCCCATTCCAAGTTACTGCATTAAAATAAACTCAGGTGTGATTAAAAGGGGCTCATTATGAATGAACAATAGACGTTCCTATCACTGAGGACATTTCAAAAGTTTCAAAAACTCTGTAGCAGGAACTGGAAACAAAGACCAAATATATTTTATATTAAGCCACACTTTGGAAACAAAAGAGAGAGGCATACTTACTGAGAGGATTTTATCTCCTATTTGTTTTTTATATAAGTTGAGAGAGTCTCAACTCAAGCACTGTAGCTAATAGATTCATTGTCCAATGTGAAACGACAAGTCAACATACACAGATACCACGTTTCAGCAGAGGAAGAGATTTAATCATAGGGTGACTGAATGAGGAGATGGGAGGAAACCTCAAATCCACCTCCACAAGGAGGTTGAGGCTAGGGTTTTTAAGTTTTGGAGTCGGTTGAAGTGTAGAGATTGTTGATTGATCAAAGAATGTAGGGTGAAGTCATGAGACACAGAGATGAAGAATCTATATTCTTATACTGCTCCTGTTTCTCTGTGGTGGTCTTCAAACTGGTTAGCATCAGTTGTTTCACTAGAATTTGGGGTCTGAAAAACATCTTAAGCAATTCTTAAACAAAAGCCTTATGATTCTAACATCAGAAATTCTGTCTAAAGAACAATGAAGGTTCAAATGATTAGTTACTAGTGACTTTCAGTTACAAGGAAGAAGGTCAAAGTACACCCTGATTAATGCTTAAGTATAATTACATTTCTATCCAGAAGTCTTGTTAACCCTGTGAGGATGGCTTTAGCACAATCTTGCAGAGTCCATGACTCATGAGCTCATGTACTACAAGTGGTTTACTCTGGGGTTATTACAGCATTTGTAGTTATTAGGACATTTACAATGGGCCTTTGTATAAAGCACCTTGTCATTTTTATTGCCTCTCTTTAAAGAAATATTTGCACAGCAACTTTTATTTTATTAATAGATATATCTTTCTTGTAGCAAGAAGGGATTATTTGCAGACACTAAGGTATTTATTTTTCCCATAACCTTCAACGTATTGGCCTCGGGTTTGAAATTCACTTTCCCTATCAGGAAAGTGGGATAGAGAAAATTCCTCAAACGTGACCAGTGAAGATTAGCAGGCCAATTTGGGAGCTTGCTTTTAGCACTGCCAGTCACGTTAACATTTTTGTCTTGCCACAGCAAAAAGGACACATTTTGACCTTCCACATATTCTCTCTAATCACTATGCTTTTTTTTCCCAAAGGAGCCAACAATGTCCATATACATGGAAAGCCAGGAAAGAAGCAAATACACTGTAGATGAAAAAATCTCCTGAGTTGATGCAAAAAAATAAATAAATAAATAAAGCAAAGCAAAAGGAATCAAAATCCAAGCATGTTACCGTTAAATTAGACTTTTAAATAGGCTATTGATATCAGAGGAGTTTTAGTGCAATTGTCTCCTTAAATTTGGCAGAGAAATCATTAATCATTTGATGTTAAATTTATACAGATTGTTGAATAAATGAGCAGCACTAAGACCACATGATGGTGAACCCAAAGGAAAAAAAAGAGAGAGATGAGAGAAAGGAGAGAGGAAACAAGGGGGATTTCTTCTTTGCAGGCCACTCAGAACAGGAATCCAGTAGTTTGTGGTTATTTCAAGCGTCACTCCTTGGATTCTTGCCTGCCTAAATGGCAAGCCGTTTAAGTGCTTAAAAAAATCATGCCAGGCACAAAGATAGAAACTTACTATAGTATCAAGCAGCTTTTAATAGATGTAAACTCGGGGCAGATATGAGTGTTGCATAACTTCAGGCTTATGCTATCTACTTGGTTGTCATTTGATGAGCTGCCAGGTTTCCCTTGTCAACACCAGGTACCAGTGAGCGCAACGCAGATGCAGAGTAGCATTCAGGGGAGATGACAGTCCTGCCATAATAGGGCGTTGTGAGTGCAACTTGACAATTTTCAATTCATGTGGTTCCCAGGTGAAATGATTTCCCTCCTGCCTCCTAGCACAGCCATGTTAAAGCCATTCTCACAGGGTTAACAACAATTCTGGATAGAACTATCATCGTAATTAAGTATTAATCAGGCTGTGCTTTGACTAGCTTCCTTATAACCTAAAGTCACTAGATAGCTACCATTTCCATTGCTCCTATAGATAGGATTTCTGATGTTAGAATCATAAGACTTTTGTTTAAGAATTGCTTAAACAGATCCTGAATTCCAGCCAGCAAAACAGCTGACACTAACCAGTCTGAAGACTCCCACAGTGGAACAAAATCAGTATGAGAATATAGCTCATCATCTCCCTGTCCTATGACTTCACCCTGCACTCTGACCAATCAACAACCTCCACATTTCAGCCCACTCCAAAACCCTTAAAAACTGTAGCCCCAAACTCTTTGGGGAGAAGGGTTTGAGGTTTCCTACCATCTCCTCGTTTGGCGACTCTATGATTAAACTTTTCTCTGCTCCAACCAGTGCCCTGGCATATTGATGTGCTGCACACATCAGGCAACTGATCTATTACAGTTCCAATAACACCCCAGGTTTAAAGACACTGAGTCCTGCATTCTCTTGCTGTCATCCTAACAGCAGAGTGAGGGAAAGCCAGCAACCCAGATACAACCAACCAGATCAAGTAAGCCAGAGAAATACAAATCTCAGAGAAGAACATTCCTTGAAACAAGCTGTTTTTACACATCTTTTATTAACTGGACATATTACACAGTTACAATTGTTTATTGTATAAAACTTCAATAACAAAACCCTGATTCAGCCATCCTGGACCTGCTTTGCCTTATGATTTTATTGTCCAAATGTTCCCACGTCACTCAGTCATCCACCAAATTTATGATGAGCATCAAGGCACTCAGGTCAAAACACTGTATAAAATACTACAAAACACACATAAATGAATGGGATGTGGTCCCTGCCATCAAAAAACTGTGTCCTTCCCAAGCTGAATGCTTGTTCCCTGGCAGGAATAACTTTATCTCCTCTCCCTGCTGTCAAAGACCACCTCTTAGGCAATTTGAGACTCTTGCAGTCAATGTGAATATTAAGCCATTCCCAACTTCCTTGAGAAACAAATACATTCCTTACCCACCTACCACCCACTAGATGCATTTCCCTTCCAGATCTCCAGGTGATGGGCCCAGCTTCATTGCTCCAGTGGTGATGGCCTCCTCACATATCTACCAGCTATTATTTCTGCAAAACATCCAATATAATCACCTCACCCTCCTTAAGAACTCACTGAAGCTCTCCGCTGCCTGTGAAGTCAAATCTAGATTCCTTCATGGGCACTCAGATCAGGACTCCATTAAGGAACTAACATAAAATTAAGAGATGGGGCATAACCAAAATAATTTAGCCAATGGAGTTCCCAGCCAGGTCTGAATGTGTTAAGTGAGAATTATATTTGAACTGGCCTCACCTGCAGTATTTGGGGCTGCATTAATTTTTGTGAGTGGCAGCCTACCTTTGTGCATATAAATTGGGTAATTACACTAGTAAATTGGAATTTGTGCATTCAGACTCGGCACCTGTAAATAACTGGAGGACAGAGAAAGAAGGCCAATTGAAACTCTGGCCCTCAATATCTGAAAGCAGCACTTTCTAGACAGCTTGAAGACTTAGGTTTGACAAGGCCTAACAGGAAAGGCAAGATGAGGGGTGGGTAGAGTGAGTACCCAACCATTTTGTTTGTACATTATTTTCTATTTAAAGATAATAATGTGGTACAGGAAAGTTGAAACACGAAAATTATATATTTGGTCATCTCATCTCAACTTCCAGCAGAGTAACAATTGTCACAAAATTACCATACTTGTGTAGGACATAATTTGTTAGAAGTTGACGGCCCGAAAGCTCACATCTACCCTGAGGTCTGAGAAGAACTTGTCCTAGAGTAAATCGTGTCCTCTATGTTTCTGCAAAGGACATGAACAGCAAATGAACTTTGTGAAGGACTAACTTGGACATTCAGTTGTAATTTGTGAAATGCTGTCCACTTATATGTAGAAATATCTGTGTGTTGATCTGGAGTAAATCACTTAACCGCTCAAAGCCTCATTTCTGCCATGAGGGAACTGATTATGTAGGAAATGAAACTAACATTATAGAAATGCTCCAATGTGCCAAGCAACTTACCTACGCTATCTCATTCAATCTTAACCACACTGTAAGTTAAATATTCTTTTTTTGAAAATTTGATTTTATTATAGAGATGTGGGGTATAAGTAAGGATTAACTACACAAGTAGGCTGCATGCATGTAAAGTTTGGACCTCCAACTGGCCCTCACTTTCCCTGGTATAGAACCAGGTACTCTTTGTGTTGTTATGTGACCCCCTTCCCTCCCCTAGCCCAGCATCTGCCAATCCCTCCCTTGCACGAATGTGATTAATGTTCAGGTCCTACTTATGAGTGAGAACATGCAGCATTCAGCTCTTTGTTTCTGTGACAGATCACTAAGTATAATGGTCTCTGACTCCATACAATTTGCTGCAAAGTCTATCATTTTGTTCTTCTTTATGGCTGCATAATACTCCATCGTGTATATGTACCACATTTTCTTTTTTTTCTTTTTTTTTGTTTCTGACAACAGACATGACTTGTTATCCTATCCTTTTTTTTAAAAAACTTTATTTTAAAGATGTGGGGTATAATTTGGGATTAGGTACATAAATTGTATCACATTTTCTTTATTCAGTCCCACTTTCAATGGACAATAGGGTTGGTTCCATGTTTTTGCTATTGTGAATAGTGCGGCTATAAATACTCATGTGCAGCTGTCTTTTTTGTAGAATGATTTATGTTCCTCCAGATATATTCCCAGGAGAGGAATTGCTGGATCATATGGAAGGCCAATTTTTAGTTCTTTTCGGAAAAGCCACACTGCTTTCCATAGAGGATGAACTAGCTTGCACTCCCATCAACAGTATAGAAGCGTCGCCTTTTCTCTGCACCTGTGCCAGCATTTGTTGTTTTTTTATTTATTAATGATGGCCATCCTTACTGGAGTTAGGTGGTATCTCTCATTTTACAGATTAGGAAATTACGAAAGGTTAAACAACCTATTCAAACTCCCTTAGCTGGTGAGTAGCATAACTAGGACTTAAAACCAGTTGGTTTGGATAAGTGATTTTTTTTTTTTTTTTTTTGAGTCAGAGTCTCACTCTGTCACTCAGGCTGGAGGGCAGTGGCATGCTCACAGCCACCACAGCCTCCACCTGCTGGGCTCAGGCGATCCTTCTACCTCAGCCTTCCAAGTAGCTGGAACTACATGTGTGCACCACCATGCCTGGCTAACTTTTTTTATTAATTGTAGAGATGAGGTTTCGCCATGTTGCTCAGACTGGTTCAAACCCCTGAGCTCAGGCAATCCTCTCACCTCCGCCTCCCAAATTGCTAGGATTACAGGCGGGTATGTGATTCTTAACTAAATACGGAAGAAATAGAAGGAGACCTATTAGCTCTTCAAACTTCTCCCTTAGGCTGATGCTTGAGGGAGGGCAGACACTGTTGCTCTGAGAATCATGTCACACTTCTCAACAATATTAACACAATCTAAAACTGCAAGCCTTATTCTAGCTTCAGAACTCTGGCACTATTTCACACTGTCTCCCGGCCATCTTCAGGGTCTCTTCCAAATGAGAAAACATTTCAAAATTTTTTGATCAATGGCCATGAAGCTTAAGTCAACACAACACCTTTGGACTCGGTGTGTGCAACATTTCATCTCTAGTGCCGTTTTCAAAGCCTACATAATGTTTGAACCAATCTCAGAGATGTCACAGGACTTGAGAAATAGTAGAAACAACTTTCTTGAACAAGTTTCCCCCACTGATCTCTACACGCTGCCTCTCCACATTATTCTCCCTCTTATATTAAGGCATCGTGGACATTTGCTAAAATGTGAACTAAAATCTGGGTGCTTAACAGGCTCAACCAGCAGTGTTCTTGAGACCCCTGTACTTGTGTTATTTTACACACACACTGGGTCTACAGCAACTAGATTTAGTTTATCAGATTATTCCTAGCAGAGTGCAGAGTCTTAAGAGGGCAGGCCAGAAAGCTGGTTGCTTCTGATGAGAAAATGAGATCAGAACAGATGCAGCGCCTTGGGCACTTCCTGAGGGGCCATCAGGGTGGAGGGGCAGGGGGAGGGGAGCTGAACAGCCCTGAATGAAAGGAAGAGAGGCTGGAGCCAGGGGTCCTGAGAGGAGAAAGCAGACCCTGTTGCTTCTCAGCTGGCTCTGAAGAATCTGTGTACCAGTGCTGTGACTTGACGGATTTGGTGTTTGAATCCATTTTCTACACAGCTGGTTCTCTCCCCAGAAAGAAAAGAAATGTGGTCCCCGCAGTGCCTGGGTGAGGTTGTGTTGGGACAGGAAGATACACACACACACTCCTGTGGCTTGTGAGCCAACTGCTCAAGGCTGTTTACTCGAAGGCTCTTCCAGCTCTCAAAGGTGTCTCCCACATGTGAGTGGGGTTGAGTGTGTTTATGCAAATATCAAAGTGCTGACTTAGCCATGGTTTATCAGTGAAATCCTCATTAATAATATTAAAGAGCAAAATTTGGCTCTGGCAAGGGACCTTTGACCAATCATTGCTATTGTCAATGCTATATGTTAAACAGAGAAGCGGCTGAATGTAGCCTTTGAAGTTCTATTTTATTTCAATAGCAACACTTATGTTCTGCACAACACATGCTCCCAAGGAAAATAAAGGGAGCTATAGGCCTGAGAGTTAATCCAGAGCTCCAAAAGATTACCAGAAGAGGTGCCGTAAATATAATGATATAGTCAAGCAAGACACTGGTAATCATAAATTTCATGAAAGTGATAGCAGCAAACTCAGCCACAAAGGTTCTAAGCTATGCACTTGGTTAGTTGTTTGAATCCTCCCAACAACAATGAGAGATAGGTACCAATATCATCCTCATCTTATGAATGAAGACACTAGGTACAGAAACACTAAATCAGTTACCCACAGTGACTCCAGGAGTTAGAGGTAGAACTGAGAACCAAATCCAAGTTTTCCCAGTCTTGGCATCAGACAAGTACAGCAAACCTGGGCTCAGGCATCTCTGAGGTATTTCACAGCCCTGCTATTCCACAGAAGGAACATCTATTCCAGGGGGGTGGGAACAAAGATATAAAATTAGAAGACAAGGTAAACAGTTTCATATCTGTGTGATTACATGCCTGCAAAAAAAGGTGTTCAAAATTTTGGGAAGATCTAATTAATCACTTTTTTGTCCATTTGCTGGAATTTTATAGTAAAGGGCTCTTAAATTGCTGACTGATACATGATGGAAGCTCTATTTTTTTCCTAAATAGCCTAAATAAATAACCAAAAAAAGACCAAAAAAAAAAAAAAAAAAGAAGACAAAAAGTAATGAATAGTTTTAAAGCTTTTCTCTGGGAGCTAAATTTTAATATATGTAAGATTTCTATTATCTCTGGCATGTTTTTTTTACAATAGTCAACAAGAGATCTCCTTCTCCTTGGAGATAAAATGGGGACTGGAAATAACAGCTGTCTTGGGAGAGGTTTTTTAACTAAGGATCTATTTTTTTATAAAAAGGTTACTGTTACCTTTAAAAAGCAGTCTTCCAACCCCTTAATGTCCGTGACAGGCTTTTGGAGTTGGGTCAAGCAGGTAGCTTCTAAATATGGATCTCACTACACATTATTCATATAGAATTATAGATAGGGCAGGAATTAGGAAAGACGTAAGGAAGCTATTTGAAGAAAGAGGCCTGAACAGTATCTGAAAACTAATTTAAAACAATAAAAATACTATCTTCCTTTATAATCATGCAGCATTGTCTTCTAAAAAGGTTTTGGGATAATGATCTTGCCTTTTAATATATGTATATTAAAGTTTATGCTCAAAAATGACCATAACATTTAGTTACTGTGCTACTGCTAAATTAAATCCAGTTTTGACAATATCCATTACTGGCATAGTGGCCTTTCCATAAACCATCAACACTGCCTCAGGCTCTGGGGCCTAAAAGGCATCATTTGTTCTTCGAAGTACTGGAACTTTGCCATTTTTTCTCTCTTCCGACTTTACATCCACATGTCTGTCTGGTGATAGGCATTCCCATTTCCTTCTCATGGTCCCACATTGATGGGTCCATCCTATGACAAGCTTTCTCTAATTGACTCTCCAATGACCTTTAAGGTAGCACATGAAATGAGATCCTGGAGTTCTGCATGTGACTCCCAACTCTTGTAGCTCTATACGAGCTTTTAAACAACTGGGGCAGGGGAGTATGTGTGCGCGAGCAGATGTGCATTCGTGTGTGGAAACTGATTCAAGCATCACCCAGAGACCTTGTATTCCCCAGGTCCCCAGCAGCCTCAGGGTATGTTTCCTATTAAGGATTTATTTTCCTCTAAGAAGTGATCTTTCTGGCCTCTGAAAGAGCTTCTATTCCCATTTAATGCCTTTTAGAATGTCCCTGAGATTGGATTGAGCAGGTGGTCTCTGAATACAGGTTTCAATGCACATCATTCATATAGGAAATAAGATCAGGGCTGAGAAAATCCACTTTTTGAGATAGGTGAGAAGGAGTCAAGTTGTCATTCTTGTTTGATCTTGGGTAATTCACTTAACCTGTGTCTTCACTCCCCCCACCCCAGATAATACAAAGAAATAACATTTTCCTTCTTCCTAGCTCATTAGAGCATCCTGTGTGCAATTATAGGACGTTTTCACATCTCCTATATATGGCGCTTGCTTTGGAAAAACAAAAATTATTGGTATTACTCTGATTTGACACTTACCAATGGCCCTGTGGGAGATGGGCATTCTCTGGCCAACATGCAAATAATAATGCATCCAATTTGCTGCAGCTGCATCAAGTCACAGCCTGTTGATAAGCAGAAATCCAGAAGTCACATACAAGCGGCTCAAGCAACATCTGGATACCACCCCTATTTTTAGTGAATCGAGCTCTGCTAAAATATGTCACCAAGTACCGACCTCTTACAAACTTCCTCATCCATGTCTCAGTCTTGATCACACGCAGTAGCAGTTCAGAGTAAGAAGGTCACATTGAGCCATGTTAAGTTATAAAATAGAAAGCCAGCCCATGTGCTGGATTCAACGGCCATACAAATCTGAAAGTTATTGTCTCCCTCTGGGCAGTAATCTATCCAACT
Source organism: Tarsius wallacei (assembly GCA_963574415.1). NCBI lineage: Eukaryota > Metazoa > Chordata > Mammalia > Primates > Tarsiidae > Tarsius > Tarsius wallacei. Next base: position 13,042 of record CAUYQG010255605.1, read on the forward strand.
GTCTCTCTGGCGTTCTCACCAGGAGGCCTCAGCAGCTGCTCCAAGTTAACACAATGAAGACGGAGCTCCCCCTTCTTTCTGCTAAGCACCCCACATCCCCCCTACACAGGCACCTATTCAGTTTGAGGCAATTATTGGCAATTTCACTTTCTTCAGCAAATTGTCTCAATTTGGTTGTTTTAGCCTTCCTGCCACAGCCATCTCCTGCCTATTGACTGTGATATGTCTTTCACAGAATCTCATTTTCATCCCTGTCACTAGAGTCCAAATGCCAACATACTGATTATTCTTGCTGTGACAAATACAGTATCTCTTCAAAAGTCTCTTCAGGTCTCAGTCTCCTGAGAAAACAGCTCCCTTCCTCTCCCAGACTTGTCCTAACGTCACTAAGATCACCACCATCCCCTTTCAATCTCTTCAAGCTCATGCAGAACATTTTTCACATCAGTTCTGATATGCATCTTTTCCCAAGTTCTGCTTCACCTGTTTCCTGCCTGTCTGTGTGTCACTGGCAGTTCCAGGTCAGCAGGACAAATCCTTCTGCCTCTGTAGGCTATCACCAAGCTCAATTTTATCACTCCACAAATTACAGTAATTCCTGCTAATCAGATCAAAGCATTCATGCCTGCATACTGGCCAGACTTGGGATGAATCTTCATGGCATGGCAAACAACCTTGAAAATTTCTTATGAGTCAGCTGAGGGGCATTCAAGCATGCGAAATCACAGGACAAGTTCACACCTTCAAACGTAATGACTCTCAGGCAGGATCATTTAACATGAAAGTGATGCTCATTCTCTGACTGCCTCATCAGGCCAGGCCAAAGGACAGACTTCTGCAGGAATGCATTTTCAGGCACAGTCAAATGTCTGGGAAGGACATCCATGTGATGACACAGCAGAGCTGTATAATCTCCATGAGGGTGTCACGCTGAGGACATCTGAAGACACATCCATTTGGGAAAATGCGGCCCTTGCTGTACTAGTAAATTTGATGCCAGTTTGAGAAAGCAGCTGAAGACCAGCATCTCCAAAGCCAGGAAGTCAGTCCTGATGCCTCTGACTATAAGAATTGTTATTATTATTATTTTATTTATTTATTTTATTTTATTTTTTATTTTATTTTTTGAGTTGGAGTCTCACTCCGTCGCCCAGGCTGGAGTGCAGTGGCATGCTCATGGCCACCCCAGCGTCGACCTGCTGGGATCCGGTGATGCTTCTGCCTCAGTCTTCCAAGGAACCGGAACTACAGGCGCGCTATTACGCCCGGCTAATTTTTGATGTAAAGACAAGGTCTCGCCAAGTTGCCCGAGCTGGTCTTGAACCCGTGGACTAAGGCAATCCACTCACTTCAGCCTCCCAAAGTGCTGGGATTACAGGCTGAGCCACCGAGTCCAGTCAAGATTTTTTTTTTTTTTTTTTGCGTTTGGATTGAAAAACACACAACCAAATTTTTTTATAAATAACTCTTGCTTTTTGTTTCTTTTCTTTTTTTTTTCTTTCTTTCTCCTTTTTTTTTTTTAGTTGGAGTCTCAGTGGGCTGCCCAGGCTGGAGTGCAGTGGCATGCTCACGGCCACCCCAGCATCAACCCACTGGGCTCTGGGGAAGCTTCCACCCCAGCCTTTCAAGTAGTTGGAACTACAGGAGTATGCTACCACGCCCGGCTAATTTTTTGATGTATTGTAGAGATGAGGTCTCTCCAAGTTGCCCAGGCTGGTCTTGAACCCGTGGACTCAGGCAATCCTCCCACCTCAGCCTCCCAAAGTGCTGAGATTACAAACTTGAGCCACTGCGCCCAGCCTTTTTTTTTTTTCCTATTTTAAATATGACCTCTAAACTCTTTAACATGGAAATGATTCCTTGGTTTATATCATCCCTTTATTGGCCTACTTTGTTATTAAAAAATGGTTGAGAAGACTTCCCTGTGCCTCTTTCCAGTGGCCTTGTGGAGAGTGATGTGGACACACAGTCGGTTCCTGCCTGCTCTCTTAGAGTATCTCTGGTATCCCAAGAATTTAAATGTTAGCAATGTTGACAGGAGGCCTGACATTTCCCATCTGAAGTCTGGAAGGAGATCAGTCCTATGAAAGACAGGCTGATCTTGAAATAAAGTTCACTGGAGTTTGATGAAGAGCGACTTTCAGAGGCCAAATATTATCGGGTAACAGAGGGAACTGCAAGGCCCACTCCGGGCCATCAAAACATCAGGGAAATTGGGTTTTGCTCTTTTTTCTCACATTCCCATGCTTTATGTAAAAATGTACAGAGTAGATCTTTTCCTGTTCTTCCTTCTACCCTGCCCCTTCCTGTATATTAATTTTATTGCAGAAATATTCTCATGCTCTAAATTAATAAAAATTTGATTAAAGTAATACAAATGATGACTTTGTAAGATTATAAAGTCTAAAAAGACAAGGACCTCTGAGTTCTCAGCATTTTGCAGAATGCCTGGCACACAGTAGGTGCTCACTAATTTTTTTTTTTAATTAGTGGCTTGACAAAAGACCTGACAGATCTGCTTCACAAACTTGGTTCAAGAACTGAATGACATGACTGGTTCTGACACAGAATATTCCATGTTTTCTCCTTTCTTTACCTCCACAAACAAGCTAAAGAAGTCAGTTTTCACAGACAGCAGGTCAAGAATGCTGAGTTCATTACTCCATCAGTTCACCAAAAATATCCAGGTCAGTATGCAAGGCCCAAGATGTTTATGAGTGAAATCTGAACTAAGATTACAAAATCAGATATTCCTCCTATTGCCTTAGATCAAACACCTCCCTGAATGGTCCTGGTAAATATCTCCCTATAGAAATTTGGTAGGACACAAATTGTTATCTACCATACATTAATACAGTCTGGCCAAAGAAAACTATGGTTGAATCAACATTCCACATCAAGCGCATCAGAACAATTTCTACCAAGCACTCATTATTTTCCTCAAATAAAATGGCAATATGTGAGTTTTATTTCGATAATAGACTGACGGGTCATTAAAAGGTAAACATGAAAGACCAGTATTTTCTAATGTAGCTTTGGATAAGTATTTGCACTAAAAATTAAAGAGAATGAAACAACTATGTAACGATTGCTTCCAGTTAGTTTTATTGATGAATTTATGTATAATTTATACTTACATATTTACATATATATAAATAATTCAGTGTATATAATATACATATATGTGCATATTATTTATAATTGAAACTTTGTTATCAAGTTTAAATATTATTGTAAACTCTTTGTAATGTTCCTCTATAAAAGCCTATTCTGACACCGAGTACTGTATTGCAATTCAATTCTGCACTAACTACCCAGAATTAAGTGCAGATCCACAAGTTAAAGGGTATAGTACACAAGACTTCCTTCACTTTAGAAGTCAGCCATAGATGTGTCCCTAGGCCACCCCTACTTTTGTTCAGTGGCTAAAAATCCAGTCATTGGAACAACTCACAGGATTCAGGAAAGGGCTATTGCTTATGATTGGTTTTATTGTGAAAGCTACAAATCAGAATGAGCCAAATGAGGAGACATAGGATGAGGTCTAAGAGGGTCTGGAATTCAGAGCTTCCTTGTCTTCTCTTTACGGAATTTTAAGGTGTGTCATTCTTTTGGCACATCAATTTATTTACCAACCAGGAAGCTCTACTCAGTTCGTGGTGTAAAGAGTTTTTATTGGGGTTTCATTATGTAGGCTTGATTGACATCTCAGTCCCCAGCCCTACTTCCTCCCTGGAGGCCAGGCTGCCTCAAAGACCCAAGTCACTAATCTAATCACAGGGTGGTCTTTCTGGTAACCAACCCAGATCCTCAGCCATCTCATTAGCATAAATTCATCATAACGAAGATACTCCCCAACACTTAGTAAATTCCAAGGGTTTTAGAAGCTGCATGCCAGGAACCTTGGACAAAGATCAGAAATTTTCTTTTTTAAAAAGATGAGATGATCTTCTTATCTTCCAAACTGGCCTTTATAATCATTGACTACCTCAACTATATCTTTACAATTTGTATTATCTAATTAGGATCCCTTAAAAACCGCTTATGAGGAGAAACCTGGCAATCATCACTCAATCAAGTAATCCAAGTAAATATCACCACTAGTAGGATGATGGAGATCATGCGACTCCTCACACAATGCACTAGGAAGGATATAACACTACTATTGTGGTGTTACCACCAAAACTCCATAACTTGAACCTCTTCATGATGAAGTACCATATAAACATACATGAAGGAGTGTTTAAAAATGTAACTGACCTATACTCTTCAAAAACGTCAAGATGACCAGGCATGGTGGCACATTCCTGTAACTACAGCACTTTGAGATGTCGAGGTGAAAGGATCTCCTTAAGCCAGGAGTTTGAGATCAACCTGGGCAACACAGCAAGACTCTTATCTTTTAAAAAACATTTTTTTGGTCGGGTGTGGTAGCACATGCCTGCAGTTTCAGTCATTTGGGAAGCCAAGGCAGAAGAATGGCTTCAGCCCAGGATTTCAAGGCTACAGTGAGATATGATCTTGCCACTGCACTCAAGCCTGGGCGACAGAGTGAGTAAAAGAAAAAAAGTCAAGATTACAAAAAACAAAGACAGATGAAGGAATGGTTTTAGAAGAAAGGAAACTCAAGAGACATGACAGTCAAATGGAATTCATTACCCTAAGTTGGATGTGGGATAGATAGAAAAGTCCTATGAAGGACATTATTGAGTCAATTGACATAATTTGTATATGAACTGTGAACTGAATAATACAATTATTATGCCTATGTTGTATTTCCTGCTTTTGATAATTGTATTGTATACAGAGATGCACAAATGGAAGAGAATTTCCTTTTTGTTAATAAAATATACTTTTACATATTTAAGATCACCACAATGTGTCTGAACTTTGCTCTCAAATGAACCCCCCACAATAGATAGAAAGCTTCTACTTATAAGTAAAAACGTGAGGTGTTTGGTTTTCTGTTCCTATGTTAGTTCACTTAGGATAATGTTCTCCAATTTCATCCAAATTACTGCAAAAGATGTTACTTCTTTTCTTTTTTTTTCTTTTGGAGTTGGAGTCTCACTGTGTCGCTCAGGCTGGAGTACAGTGGCATGCTCACCGCCACACCAGCGTCGACCCGCTGGGCTCAAGTGATCCTTCTGCCTTAGCCTTCCAAGCAGCTGGAACTACAGACACACGTTACCACACCTAGCTAATTTTTTGATTTACTGTAGAGATAAGGTCTCCCCAAGTTGGCCAGGCCATTCTCGAACCCGTGGGCTCAGGCAATCCACTCACCTCGGCCTCTCAAAATGTTGGGATTATAGGCTGAGTCACTGTGCCTGGCCAAAAGACATTATTTCATTCTTTTTGTTGACTGAATAGTATTTCATAGTGTATATTTCCTCAATATTTCTTTCAGAATCAGGTACTGACAACTTGAAGTTGAAAGGGAGTTTCATAACAATTCTTTTTTTATATTTTTCTTCCCATCATCTTCTTTCTTACCTCTAGTGTCTTGGCAGGGGTGAATTTATGCCTAATTATTCAATCAGTATTCAATAGGCAGAAATTCAGTTTTGACCTCTGATGAGTCTGGGTAATCCAATTCCAGTTTCATTTTGGCCAGAATCATAAGCAAAGATAAGTAGATCCTGGTGCAGGAAAGAATGAAATTTGGTTAATGCCCTTTTGATAGAATGACAAAAGGCAATTTTTGACTGGTTTGGTTGCAGAAATTTTCATGCACTCAGAGTAAACACCATCTACTATCTTTACTACATATGAAAACAGAAACACAGGAAATAAACTGAGAAATTAGAGAGGATGAGATTAATTCTTGATACATAAATTTTAATGCTACCATAATCTGATTCATAGAAGAATGTTGCACTATTTACACCAAGCTTAGATAGACGACTCCAAATGGATTCCTCTAATTTACAGTTTCTAAATCTACCCTAATCCTCATCCTTTCTCTCCTTTAGATACTACAGGAATACAATAAATGTCTGTTATACATCATCCAGTTCTAAAAACTTGAAGGCCCAAATATTTTTCAATAGTAGGTATGCCTATCAGAAATTGAGGCTACTGTATATGATTTTTTTCATACCCACTGAACTAATTCTGACTAAGTAAAATAGATTGCTTTAAAATACAAAAGAAGTAGCACCTTTATTTTGTCAAAATGCATGAAATCAAGTTCCTTCTTGCTTTTGGTACTATCATGATACAAAAAAGAACAATTTTAGCTTCACTATACTGTAGAAGGATTTATGTCTGGAAATCATTCTCCCCTCCCTTGGGCAAGAACATTTGGCATTATTAACAAAAAGGCTGTGACTATTTCTTGGCCAGAATTCTTTACAGTGCTATTGGTCTGCTCCAATGTATTGAAAGAAAAAAAGTTTGGATATATTTTATATATACATATGTGTGTACATGTTATATATACACACACATACATACAGTGAGAGAGAGAGAGAAAGGCAGAGAGAGAAGACTTTTGCAATTTAACTCATGCATTTTGGGCTTTACGTGCACAGTATTATGCGTTTTGTTATCGTATGCTTTGAGTAATAACAAAAGACAATTTTTCATCATAAATATTTGTAAAGTTTTCCTTCAGTTCAGGGCACTTGGAAATTCTGCACTTACAACCATCAAAGAAAGACCTCTAAAGTTCTTATCAGCAGTATGACTGTGCTTACTTATTTGTAAGTAAGATGACCAGGAAAACTGAGGTAAGATATTAATCACATTGCTTTCAATGCCAGGCAAATTTAGTTACAGGGTAGTCAGACATTAAAGAGACTAAGCCAGCTAGCTGTGGGTCTAAATATGTTCTGTTTCATGGAGGGCTTCAAAGACTATTCATCACCTGCACTCTTGACTGGCTTATGAATCCCTTTTTTACTGTCTTCACTTCCCCTTTCTCCATATAAAGCCCGATTGAAAAGGAGATGAAGGAAGTTAAGAACAATGACCCACTTTAGAATCCCTGCAAGCAATGAAAGAAAGTAAGCCAAAAAATAAAGCCTCTTTGGGCAAACCAGGGGTGCCATCTAAATATATAAATTAAGCCAGCCAAAAACTTGTGCTTCTGGGCTTACATCCTCATCTAAGGAACAGCCACGTGGTCATCAACTCCCTAGTCTCTCTAGCCTTGGAGCACATGTTCACAAGTCTCGTTCGGATGCCTCACCACCCACTCCAGCACCGAGCCACCGCCCATCACACTCACAGTTTATGAGTCTTTCTCATTATTCTAGGCACTATCCACTGATTTATTCTGGCCATCTTTCAACTCTGATTTAAGTATTCTCTTCATCTTCCCTCTTGTTTTTCTCACCTCTTAATGCTTCACCTTTTCAAGACCCTGTGTAAAAAGACATATCACCTCTCATACTTGAGCCTCCTTCATCTACTCCTCCACAAATCTCACATTTCCTTTCTTGCCTTTTTTACTTTGCTTCAGCTATAATTATTTACATGTCCGTGTTGTCTTTCTCTGATACCCATCTTCCATTTCTCTTTTTCTTATCTGCTGTGACCTTTAATTCTATAACTGCACTGAACTATATATAACTACATTAGAAATCATGACACATTTGGGATACAGGTTGTATAAAAAGTGAAGTGATGCATATGAGAAAATTGCCCTGCCGCATGGTGATATCTTCATTCTCACTGTTTGCTCTTCCCATTGGCCAGGCTGACAAAGGCATCTTGTTTCTACCATCTTATCTGACTTGATTAGCTTATTGTCAATCTAAAACCACAAAGTAGGTTAGATACACAACAGAGACAGATAAATTTTATAAGTCATTACAATGAAAAAAAGAAACCCAAACAAACAAATATTATGGTCGTCTTTGTTTTTAACTACAAAGTTGTTAAAAATACAAATGTCGCTTTAATAAACCTTAAACAAAAGAATGTTTTTTAAAAAAATGACCTCTTTAATTAGGTAAATTAATAATGGCTATTCTTGTAAAAATAACTTTTTGAGTCCCAACTTTAACAGTATTATAAGGAGTAGAAAAATGGGAGAGAAAAAAACAAAAACCTGTCTTTTTTCTCACTGAGGCTGAGAGCACCGATAGCGCATTTTTGCTAGTGGAACTTGATGTAAGTCACTGCCAAAGGGAAAAACTTTTTTGGAAGTTTGTCATGGTAAATCAATGTGTTTGTCATGGGTTAAAGAATGGCAGCAGATACATGAAAACCTGATGCTGATCGCTTGGTTACAAATGACTTGCAGATGTTAAAATGTGTTTCCCAATAAAAAAAATAAGACAAAACACCACGCTGCCTGGCAAGAAAGGGGCTAACCACCTGCCTGAAAACAATGAGAGTCAAAATAAGTAGCAGTAACATAGATGTACCTGAAACTTCCTTATAGGCTTATAATAAAATATAATTTTATTTTTATATTTTATGTTATATTCCTTTTTCACATGAAGTACAAACTCTTAGACTGAACACATGTAAAGTGTATACTTTTCTATTTTATTATTTTATTTTATTATTTTATTATTATTATTATTTGAGTTGGGGTGTCACTCTGTTGCCCAGGATAGAGTACAGTGGCACAATCACAGCTCACTGCATCCTCAACCTCCTGGGCTCAGGCAATCCTTCCACCTCAACCTCCTGAGTAGGAGCATGCACCACCACATTCAGCTATTTTTCTGATATTTTGTAAAGATGAAGTCTCACCATGTTGCCAAGGCTGGTCTCGAACTCCTGAACTCAAGCAATCCTCCCGTCTCAGCCTCACAAAGTGCTGAGATTAGAGGTGTGAGTCACCGTGCCTGGCAGGTGATTACCTTTTTTTTTCTTTTTTTTAAGCAGGATTTATTGAGAAGACAGAAAAGCTCCCAGAACGGGAGGGGACCCGAGGGGCTTGCTCGATTACTTTTAATTTCTTTCTCAGTGCCTATGAGACATACTCGTTTTTGCGTTTGTGACATTGTGATTTATAAGGGCCTGGTTCTAATCCTCTCATTTCTATACCAGTTGCAGAACACTACTCCTTCAGAGCAGCTTTGCAGGGCCTGGCATTGGGCTCCAAATGACTACCAGCTGCCTGCTCGCTCTTCAAGTTCATCGTGGAGATGAGGGCAAATTACCATAATGTGACAAATGATATTGAAAGAGACCCTCCAGTTCTCTTTCCAATTTGAGATAGAGATCAACTCTTAAGTTGGATCATTTCTCAAAAACAGACCAAGTTAATTCCTAGGAGGCCTCTAGCTAGAGATGGAGGAGCTATAGGTCACACACTGGAAAAAGCAAGTTTACTTCTCAGGTCAAGAGGCAAATACCCAAATACCGTCTAAGATAATCAGGCCTCACTGAGATCCAAGTTTCATATTTAAGGCAGTCTAATGAATGGATTAGTCAAAAGATTTGCAGACTGGGAGCACATGCAGGAAAGAAAATGGATTATAAAAGCCCACAAGGATTCATCAAATGTCCTAAACTTCTTACTTTACTGTGAATATTGTAAATACATCAGTGGGTATGTGGTTCAAGATACACTGCAGTTAAGCTATGTGAATATATAATTTTGACTCAAAGACCAAAACAAGCAATCCCTTTTAAAGTATAAACCTAGGAAAATATAAATGTCATTAAACTAACCAGAGAAAGAGGCTATAGTTAGACATTACTGCTCAAAGAAATAATTCCCCACACCCCTCAAAAAATGGAAAGTATTGCTTCTTTCTTTCTTTCTTCTTTTTTTTTTTTTTTATTTGGAGTCTCACTACACCACCCAAACTGGGGCACAGTGGCATGCTCACCTCCACCCCAGCGTCCACCTGCTGGGCTCCGGCGATGCTTCCGCCTCAGCCTTCCAAGTAGCCAGAACTACAGGAGCACACTACCATGCCCAGCTAATTTTCTGATTTATTGTAGAGACAAGATGTCACCATGTTGCCCTGGCTAGTCTCGAACTTGCGATCCTCTTGCCTCAGCCTCCCAAAATGCTGGGATTAAAGACTTGAGCCACCGTACCTGGCAGTGTTGCTTCTTTATTTGCATTCATATATTTTATTTGTGCTTTGGGAGGATTTTAATTTCTAGGAGCAATTGATATGGAAACTTTTAGAGTTTAGGTTTACATTTATTCTCAAAATATTTGTTTTGGTTAAATGTGAGTTAACCAAATGCATTTAAATCTATTTAAAAGGTATAATTAAAATAGCTAGGATGTTAAGGTCAAGCATTTTTAGAGTCTATTGCTTTGGTAGTTTAGTTTTATGCAAAAAAAAAAAAAAGAGAACAATAAAGTCTACTTAAATGAACACCTGCTCAAAGAATAGCCTTGTAGAAAAGATCATACCTGAAATTAAATAAATGTAAGTTAATAAAACACACAATAAAATGATACTCCATTACTCTTGGTCTGCCTACAATGAAATAATGAATATTTATATAATTCAATGATGCACCAGACCACAGAAAACCATGTGTGGTCATTCTTAATTTCCATTCTCAATCAATCACAATCATTCTTATTAAAACAATTTCAGGTGAAAATAAACAGATATAAAACCATTAAAATAGAGATATTCATACATATACATAGAGATGTAAATAATTTTTTTCATATTTTCACATGCTGCACAATGCAAACTAAAACTACACATGCAAAAATCAAACCAGCAACTGCAAGTGTTTCAGAAGTTTGTCTTATTCGAAAAATCTTTATTTACAATGTTTTCTAAGTTCAGTTAAAGATAAGCTATTTTTTGTGGGTCATTCCTACAAAATTTTGTAAATGTCACTTATAAATTCAAAAATTCAGATAAGATTTGGCTTATCTAGGATATTAATTAAACACAGTTCCTCAAAGCCCATTTTCAAACTGCTATTCAAAAACATCTTCACTTTAAGATTACCTTTTTTTTTTTACATTTTTTACATAACAGAAGACTGTAAATTTCATTTAAAATAAGAGAAGGTAAGATTTCATCTTCTTTTTAAGTTTAATTATTAGACCATTACAAAAATTATTTTCTGTTAAAAAAAAAAGTGTAAGCAAAATCACTATTTTGTGGCATTTGACTCTCTCTTCTGTTTTTAATTAGTAAAAAATTCTTGGGTTGGCATTTGATGATTAGATAATCCATTCACATCACACGAAAAATATGGAAGCATTCTGACCATTTTCAGGAGCCCTATCAACTATAAACTTTATACACAGAAATATTAGAGAGAAATGTGCTCTCCAGACATGTCTACAGTCTTTAAGAGTTGGTGTGAATCCTGGAGTAGCTTAAAGAGTTCATATCCCAATCTTACAGAAGAGGAAGTTTTGATAAGATTTTTATGTTAGGGGAATAAAGAGCAAAAGAGACTTTTCCTGTGATTAGTACAGTGGAAACCTATGACAACCTTATTTTTATTTATTTCATTTTGTTAACAAAGACCTTGTGTAGTTTAAATCCTCTAGAAAAACCATGAGATTGATAAGAACTTCAATCAGATTTTATAAGTACTGAAATTAGAGAGGAGCATTTGGCCTAGGGGGTGTCCACTCACATTAAAAACATTCCTATGAGCTAGATCTGCAGCCCCAGAGACTGAGGCCGAACTCCTGACCACATTTTCACAAGAACACATTAAGGAGAAGGAAGGGCACCTTGAGAGCCATAGGTGGTGGCTTCTCATGTAATCCTCGCAATGCCTTGCCCCCTGGAAGGAAGCAAATTCAACTAGAGAAGGGACTGGCTTGTGAACAGTGGAAGAAAATAACAGGGGAAATTTCAAAATCAGCAAACAAATGTCTCATTTAGCTCATGGTTCCCACTCCTGGTTCAATGACACATCTTTTTCCTGGTTACTAAGGACTAATCCTAGGTAAGGTGCTAACCAAGGTGTAAGAATTGATCTCTCTCAAAGCTCTTAAATAGAGGCCTCTGTGGACCAAACTGTCATCCTATTTCAAGGAATATATTCATAGCAATAACAGTATGAGTCTAATAGCTAGCGTGGATCAGGGATAGCTGTTATCCCTGATAGTTTGATGTACAGTCTTGCTTAAACTTCATAATAGCTCTACTAAAAGGGAATTATCCACAAATGTTCTGAATCAAGGTTTAGAGAGGTAAGGAATGTGTTCAAGGTCACACAAATTCCTGGCTAATCTGGGATTTTGGGATTAGGTATGCTTGTTGCCAAATCCAACGCTCCTTCCACTTCACCACTGTTTAATGATGAACTTTCAGATGATGCCACAGAAGATGGAGGATACAGATTGTAAAAAGGGATCCTTTCAGCACACCTCTAATCCCATAACATAAATGAGAGCCTATTCCTGTGGTTGACTGCAAGGCCAAATATCCTATAAGTGTTGCTCAGCTGTTTCTATATTACTTTGCCAAACCCAGGTAGTGTCTATCAAACCATATGCAACCTAGATCATATTCTTAGATAAAAACACTTTATAATTTACCACTAGATTGAGATGGTAGTTTATGTTGCTCAAGTAGCCCCAAACTAGGGATTTATTTCATATTTGGGATCAATTTGGCAATGCAGGGAATTACTGCTATGAGACACTTCCCAAGGGATGTGAACTTTGTCTCATTTTCCAATTTCTTGTGTTTAGTGCACTGTATGAGCTCTTATTTCTTTGACCATTGATTCTGTCCAATTATCCCACCATAACCTTTATCTTCTGTATAGTACCAGCTGAGTCTATAATGCTTTCCAGAGTTGCCCTTGTGCATTTATTATTTTAATGGCCATTTAGTAAGTTTCTACTAAGTACTAGGCATCATTTTAGGTACCAGGAACAAAGACAATGATGAGTATTGCCTGGTCTAGCTCTGATGGGTCTTACCTCTTATTCCTGACTGGATGGTCCAGTTCTGATATGAAGCCTATTACTTATAACCCAGCATGATAAATTCTCACTGGTCAGAGGCATGGATGTGAGTCTAGATGCTGTGTCAGTTGATAAAGAATTAGTGGTTTTTGACAAAGCTGCAAAGTGCTATAGGAAGTGATAGTTTCCCTGCTACAAGAAGGTACACTGTCTCTTGAAGTATGTAGTTTCTTCTAAACATCTGTGCTTAAATGATTAAAGAACTTTCTTAATCTTGATAAATTGCTCCTTGGTCCTGGTTATTCCTTACATGGATTTGATAACATCTTTTTATCTGACAATAGAGGGTCTTCTGATCCAGAATGGCTTCCATTCACATGGTGGATGATTTTCTCTGGAAAATAAAGAAAGGTGATCTGGTTGGTTTTCTTTGATGTTTTTGAGCAAGATAAATGACTAATCCTGCAACCACTGACTCACATGTGTGAGAGGTCCTCCTTTGTAGTAAGTAGCTTCTTCCTTCCGAGATCTTTCCCTAAATGATGTTTTATCTTATAGCTCCATCTCTGATTTGAAATCTCTTGTTAATGAGGTGAATAAGCCCATGCCTCTTGAACTGTATGATCCTCTTGGCTTCTTCAACACTGAAATTAGTTCTTGGATAAGATCTGCAGGATGACAATCTACATTAATTCTGATCACATCTGAAATTCTTGTCTTGACCATTCACTAATGTAATTATTCTCATTTTTAAAACTCAACCCAATAGAGACGGAGATGATACTGTGAATATAAAAGTATGGATAGGAAGGATTTGGACTAGGTAAGACATTCTGAATTGTCATTCTTTCTAAAGGAGCAGTAGCAGAATCATTTCTCTCAATATTGGAAATTAAAATATAAAACAGAAAATAGAATTGTTCTTACTGAGAAGGAGGATGAAACCTTTTTCTATTTTGTTTCTCCTCTCTTTTCTCGTCCGCATCCTCCCCCATCATGAGGGTCCCCTAGAAGTAGAGTTTGAAGATGACATAATTAGACTATCTACCTCTACAATCACTTCTAACTCTAAAACTAATATCATTATCCCTAGGTCAACCACAGCCTTATTTAATCATGTCTTTCTAATACCGATATTTCAAGATATTTTAAATCAGAATTTTTTTGCAGATTATAATGACCTTTCCCTTGGTGATGTTAGTTTTTCTTTCAATATACAGTAAGTTCCCTACAAATGAAAAGTTCCACTCCGAGAGCACGTGTGTAAACATTTTTTTTTTTTTTGAGTTGGAGTCTCACTCCGTCACCTGGGCTGGAGTGTAGCGGCACTGTCACAGCCACCCCAGCATTGACTCGCTGGGCTCAGGCAATCCTTCCGCCTCCACCTTCCAAGCATCTGGAACTACAGGTGCGCACTATAGCACCTGGCTAATTTTTTATTTATAGTAGGAAAGAGGTCTCGCCAAGTTGCCCAGGCTGTTCTCGAACTCGTGGGCTCAGGCAATCCGCTCACCTCAGCTTTCCAAAGTGCTGGGATTACAGGCTTGAGCCACTGTGCCCGGCCAGAAAACATTTTTAATTTACAGTACAGTACCTTGAAAAGTACAGTAGTACAGTACTGTACAACAGCTGGCATCGAGTGAACAGGCAAGAAGAGTTACTGACTGAAGGAGGGAAAGGGAGAGGAAGATGGTAGAGCTGAAGAATCATCAGCAACAGGAGACAAGGGGCAAGCTGCAATTTCACTCACGCCTGACATTGATGGCACAGGTTGTGGTTCCTTGCTGGATTCAATTCTATCTATCCTCTTGAAAAAACGATTCAGTGATGTTTGGGTAGCAGCTTTTTTTTTCTCATCACAGATGACACAGTAGCACTGGATTGCACTCTGAACGGCTGCTACAACCTTCATGTACCGTTCTATATTTGGGTCCTGTGCCTCAAAAACTAACAGAGCTTTCTCAAATAGAGTAAATCCCTTTGCCATTTCCTTTGTCATGAATCTTCTCGGTTCTTCAGTTATTTCTCCTTCCTCCTGTCTCTCTTCGTCCTTTCTCTGGGCCTCCAATTCCATCAGTCTTCATTGATAAGTTCCTCGTGTTGCACCGCAAGGAGTTCAATAATGTCGTCCTCTTGCATACCTAGTTCCAGCTTCTCACTGAGGGTCACTAATGTATGCCAGACACATGGACTAACTTACATAATTGGACATACAAATGCAGGTTCGCATCTTTGAAAGTCTGCAGCTTGAAAGTTTGTATGTAGGGGACTTTATTGTATAAGAGACCCTGTCCTTTTATCTTCTCCAATAAAGATTGTATCTTTCCAGAACCAAGCTTAGAAGTAGGTACAATATACATTCTTCAGTTTATAATTCTTGACCTCCTACAGTTGAAATGCTTGTATGTTCTATAAGGGTAGGAATTATGTCTATCTTCCTTGCCATTGTAGTCTTGATGACACATAGTAGGTGTTCAGTAAATGTTCACTGAACGAAGAAAATTCATTAATTTGCATTCATTACCTAAAAATGTTTATTTGATCCAGCTGTTTTTCTGACTAGCATCACTTTATACTTTAGTATTTCCACCAGCAAAATAGTACCCACTCCACTGGAGTATCAGAGAAATTGAATGTGGTGGCTACATAGTACTTGGTAGTAAATATTTGCTATTAAGTAAAGAATGTTGCATTTTCTGCAAAGGCTAAGCATTTTAATTTACTGAATTAGTCATTTGCTTTATTATCTTAATGAGATAGGGTTGTTTTGTTTTCTTCACCTAGAAACCCAAATAATCAGAATATAGTAATACGTTTATTTGCCTTTTACATAACTCAGTGTTATGAGAGTTTCTGTTGGAATAGCTGTTATTCGTTGAGTTTTGCAGAGATTATGAAATAGTTTACAATGGAAATAGCCTTTTTGATTTAAATTCACCAATAACTTAGAAGCAGCTGCAGGCAATCTTTTTCTTATGTTCCAAAAAGAAAAAAAAAATTGGCCTCAAAAGAAGCAAGGAAAATTTTAACCCCAAAGGATAATGTTTTGGAAATTTCCAATAGAGTGAAACTTGGGATTACAATAGAAATTTTTTACAAACCTAAGTACAGCTTACACTAGCACAGATAGCATAATGCATATTGTGGTACCCAACTTAATTTACTCTGTAATTGTACCAGACAGCAAACAGGATACAAACAAAAAGAACATTGATGCCTTTTAAAATGAATAGCTGGTAAGAGAATATTGACAAAGGGTGTTTGTCAGCAAAAATCAGAAGTAGGACCTACACGTATCTAGTTCTTCCCTCTATTCTTTTAAAGGTATTCATTTAAAAGGAATTCACTATTCTCTCATGTAGTTTACTTGTCAGATGGTACAATTATAGTTATTTTGCAGAGTCAATTTTCTGTTACATAATCACATAGACTTGTGTCTAATGCAACAGAAAATTGCCTGGGTGGAATAACTTTCAGGTGTTGGTTTGACTCCGGGGATTTTATGTTTGCTTTTTGGTCACAAAGTTTTATTTTTGTTCAAATCTCTCCCAGAAGTCTTAGTCCCAATACCCCTCAGGAGAAGTACTATATGTAGTTGTTAAGATAAAAGACACTGGAGTCAAGAAAAGCTAATGTTGAATCCCAGCTTCGACTCCTATGTGTCATTTATTTGTGGGTAAGCCTCATGTCATGAGCATGGACCTCTTGATGAGACAAAGCCGAGTTTATTGCTGTCAGCTGTACCCCAAGCTGACAAAAGATGTGGACTCTCTGTGGCTAAGATGAGACCCTCAAGAGAAAATTAAATGGCCATAACAGGGAAAGGGTTTGGTCACACACCCCTATATTGTTAGCTACTGTAAGATTTACTGGATGCCATAACGTTTTCTTCCTACAGTTAGGCAGAAACTTGTTCCAGGAAATCGTTGCCCAAATGACTCCAATGGACTGTCTGACACCAGCCAATGGGACATGCCGGCCTTAGGGGTCCTGCCAGCAGCAGGGATTGGTCATGAGACAGGCCTTACAAACATTCTTTCCTAATTAGCAGTTTCCAGGTGGCTTACATAGACTTCACACAAAATATCTTTGTGCCATAGAGTTCACCCTTTGTCCAAAATAGCCGAGTTCTATTTCATCTTAAGGTTAAAACCCTGCCCCAAGTGAGCATGGAATGTATGTTACATGTATGTTAATTTCCTGCGTATGCACTTGGCTTTCCCTGCAAGTATTCACAGACTTTCCCCAAACTTGATGAATATGCACATAAGACAGACCCTGGAAGGCTTAACTGTTGCTGTTTCCTTCCCTTCTACAGAGCATGTGCTTTGGTTTCCCTGGAAGCTATTTTTCTCCAATCTGCAGGTTTTTTTCTCAGAAAATAACGTTTTCTCTTTTTTCCTTCCTCCACAGATCTCATGGTCATTTGTTAATGTTGGTCACTAAGGTGAAGCAAAACACCACTGCAGAGTTCTGATGGGATTCTTAGAGACTGGAATTTGAAGTTTGACTTAAGGCAAGTTTTTCAAAGCCAGAGCTTGATTTGGATTGGGTAAGGATCACAATACACAGTCTAAGATTTGCGGAAAGAGTGAGCTAAGAGTTTTAAGACTAAGACTGAAAAAATGTTAGGCTACAAACTGCCTGTTGAAGCTTCACGGAAGAGTTAATGGCTCTTTCAGTAAATTCCTATAATGAGCAATACAACCATCTGACTGGCAAGAGATTCCTTAGAAAATGCAAAGTATGCTAACAAGAACAGTAGACTAGCAAGGTAGTGTTAAGGCAGATAGTAAGGTGTGGTTTCCAGTTCTCAGTGTCCTGGCTGAGTGTGGTGGCAAAGGCCACAATGAGCCTGTTTCCTCACCTGTGACATATTCTTGGAAGAACTAAATGAATCAACAAAAGATGAGGCTAGTATGTTGTAGGTGTATGAGAAGCAGTAACTATTAGCATTTTAGTAGCATGTTGCCAAATGAAATAGAGCTAAATGGAAATGAAGTGGCGATAAAATAATGCATCTGGTATGAGGTGATTGGTGAGCTGCTCATGGACTGGCAGGTCCAATGATTCCATACATCTGTAAGCATATTCATCGGAGTCCCCGGCCTTTCCTTTGGTGTTATACCCTGAGAAGCTTGAGGACTAAAACCATCTACCTCTATACCGAGTTTGGGCAGTGTTGACCAAAGCTACTACTATCCATCCTAATTTATTATCTATGTAGATAATAAACTCCTATTTCATTGTCTTCATTAGCATAACTTTGCTATTCCTGGAGATGCTAGCCTGGGCAAATAGCATGATTGTTCATGACTTGAACTTTCCAAACATCTGCTATCTCTTCAATAGGAAACAGTAACATGCCTTTTTTATGTTGCAAGACTCTTCATACTCTTCACTTAAAATCTTCTTCTGTTTCCACCAATTCTGGACTATTATATCATGATTTTTACAGAATCCTAATTTAGCCCCCGCTTTGAAAGACCCACCTTCAAACAAAACAGAGACCTCAGCAAGACCCAAACCGGCCTTTTCCTCTGTAAGAGCAACCTTCCTGATATTCCACTGCAAAAGCAAAAAACTCAGCTTTGTCTTTTCAACAGGTCCTTTTGGTCTTTTGGGGAAAACAGGCATTTGACAGGCCACAAAATTATACTCTATAATGCTGTCATTTCTGAAATCCAATACCAACATTTATAAACCCTAAGAAAACAGTTATATATGGGGGGATCCCCAAAAAAGGAATTTATTTATTTTAAAAAGTGTACTTTTTCTTACATGTTTAAACTTCAGTTACCTTCAAAGTACTCTTGTTTGATGCACTACACCTATCGAGACACTTTTTCCACTGCTCAAACAGTTTTTGAACTCATCAACTTTGATGCCTTTTAGTGCTTCTGCCATTTGTTTTATCTTTTCCACATAGGTAAAATGTTTCTCTTTGAGGACTCTTTTCACTGGGGAAACAGACAAACAAAAAAAGTCACTCAGGGCGAGCTCCGGTGAAGAGGAAGGGTGGAGCATGGGGGTTATGCTCTTTTTGATAAAAAACTGCTGAACACCCAGCAAAGTGGGGGCAGATGCGCTCATAAATCACCCATATGAAATGGTCAAACGCATTGAAACAATCTCCAAAAAAAATTCACTGAAGCTGAACACAGCCTCGCACAACAATGCTAACTGGAATTCTGATGCTGATGGATTCCTTACATAGCAGGGAAAACCTGTACTACAAGGAGCTCACCCTTTAAAAAAAGAGATAATTCCATTGTTTTGGGGTCCCCACTCATACTTTTCCAAGAGGCTACCTGCCCCGCCCCCCATCTGACTGGCCATGCCTCTCCATTTATTCAAGTTCAGGAATTATTTCCTTATCACTCTCATTCGTCCTGAGTTTTGTTTTCTGACTTCTTTATTTTTGCCTGGACCTTTTTGCTTCTTATTGTGAACAGTCCTTCATCATCCTTCCTCAAACATTTTAATATTTGGTCTGAAGTGGGTTGGTCACAGATGAATATAGCATGACCATTTGCCATTAAGGAGTTTTTAATCCAACACTTGAAGGAGAATAAATATTTCCACACCATTTCAAACTTCCTGAAAATGGGCATCGTGCCTTATAATGCCCTGTGCCACAAAATCAAGTGCATGACATGAGCTCAAGGAGTAGCTGTTGATCAGAATGGGCTCCTCTCAGCCCCACCAACCCCCCTTTTTCACAGACAGAGGATAGAGCTGCAGTTTAGAAGATGCTGTGTTTCCAAGGACACGGTGGAGCTGTATCTGCTTGACATTTAAACAATTTAGTCAAACTCAATCTAAAATCGAGTCAGTCCAGATGTATTTAATTGGGAGACAATGCCTAAGCCTTCTAACAACATGGCTTTGGGAAACATGCCTTCAAGACTTGCTTCTCTCCCTTCAGTCTCCTAAAATAGTGGGGGGTGGCATGGGGGCAGTCATTAACTTAGCACTGTATACAGGAGGCTTCTGTTTCCCTGCTCAGAAACAGGCTTTACTGTGGATCTTGGGAATATCAACAGGAGTGGAATTGACTGCCCATTAGACCTCATTTGCAAAAGATTTCCTGTCATTGCCCATTCTCCGTGAGAGTCACATTTTTGACTAGGCCATAGTGTGAGCAAGATGGAGTTGTTCTTCTCATTAGAATCTCAAATATCCTAGAAAAAGAAAAGAACTATTGTGTCTGGCACACCTTGGCACTATCTGGTCTCTGTTCATTTCTGCCTATTTATTTCTCATGCTTTCTCTTTCTTTTCCTTGAGTTCCTCCGGTATTATTCCAGCTCTTAATAGCCTCCCTTCTGATGTTTTTCCAAACAAAGCATCCTTTGTGTCAACTGTCAAATACTTGCATTGGACTTTGCCATGTCATCTCCTCTTGCTTTGTGGTTTTTGGACGAATATGAAGAGGCTGTTTGAATTTTTTGAAATTCTCTTTATTATCTTAAAACAGCAATTAAGACACCAACCAGAACTCTCATGTGCTCTATTGGAAACAAACACATCATGCTCAGCCTTCCCTATAATTGAATTACTGAAGCTTGATGTCCTTTTGGTTTCTATGCAGCACAGCCCCTCAAGAGCAATTTCAGTCTTTCTTAGTCCCGATAACCAGTCCTAGTGCCAATTCTCTAAGGTACCTCTGATCGAATCTTACAAGGCCATAATTTCATTTTCTTTATCTGTATTGTATCATTTCTTGCCACATAACTGCTCTTAACATTGTTTGTATTGTCTTTTATTATATCTGTGAATGAAGTTACTAAAACTTTTGCCATTTAAAATATCTGGGAAGATGTAAAAATTCTTTTTGCAAAATAATTTTAATGGAGTTGCCGTGATTCCTCCAAATAATGCTATAATCATGCCATTCCAAAACATACTAATTTCTTCATATTTTCCTTATTAATTCATTTAATTCTTGTGATCAATTTTGTTAACTGCTCTATATAGCTCTGCTAAATCTGAGGCTATCAACAGCCATGTTCTGTGCCTATAGCCCTCAGAGTTGAAAAATCAGTCTTTGTTTTCTTCTAGGTAACCAATTTGCATTATAACGGCAAAATAATAATTAGTTTAATTGTACCATTCCTCTGGTGGAAACACCAATCAGGGCTTCTGGAACTAGGCTGACCTTCTTGGCCGCATGTTGAAATAACAGCCTTATTATTACAGGGAAGAACAGAGTCTGGGCTATCATTTTAACTCAATCTAAAAGGCAGAAAAATATCCTACAAATGATTGTCACAGAATTGAAGAAGATTGTACTCCTTGTCACTAGTTTCCAGGAAACCAAGATGCACATCTCTTCCTAGAGTCTCTCTTTTCCACTTTTGCTGAGCGCTCATGAGCCCCTGGGAAGAGGACAGGGCTGAGTCCCCTCATTAAGCACAGACCCTCCATCATCTGCTACCCTATTAGCATTCAGAGGAGCAGATGAAGCAGCAGTAGAGCTATGGCAAATTATTTAATGAACTCTGCTGTACCCACAAGTGTTTTATGAATTCAACTCAGCCAATACGTTGTGATCTGAGTTTGCGAGGGATGAGCTACATTCAGTCATCAAACTAATTGTTTAATATTAGAACTAGCATCTTTCAGGGCACTTAGTGCCTTACAAATCAAAGCACAGGCTCCACCTCATGGGCCTCCACCCCATGCTATGCTTAGGATCGAATAAGGAATTCTATCCCTTTCCACCAATACATTCAACCTCCGGTAGTTTTCAGATATCATACATTAACATTCTTTACTTCTGGAAGAAACCTGTTTCAAATATTTTCAAGAATTGTCTCCAACTATAAGACATTTTTCTGTGATTTCCAGAAGAGGTTTCTCACTACTTTTTGAAATCCAGGGTCAGATGTTGATTCCAAATATCAGCAGCACCATATCATTAAGACAAAGTTTTATTTACAATGAAGGAGAGCACTGTCTCCATCAAGTTTTGGTGGCATCGTGGTGAGGGAAGGGTAAGTTTGGATTTTATTGAGATCTTGGAGATTGGTTTATCATTGAGGAAAACCTTTTTCTCTGCTCTCTTAGGTTCAGTGTTTGGGGTCCTGCAAATTAAACTAACTAAAACCAGACTAGCAAGAGAAAAGACAGATTTTATTCAGCTATGTATGCTGGAGTTCAAAGAAAATTGTGACTCAAAAAGGTGGTTAGGATTTGAGGCTTATATACCATCTAAATTTGGGAAAGGGAAGGAAAGAAAGGGTCCTTATAGGAAAACAAATGACTTATGGAAAGATAAATGGCCCCTGAGGAGAAAAGATATGATAGTTTTGTGACAACGTCTGTTTATGTGATTTCTTATCCCACTGCTGACTTCTATTGTTCGGTGATAGGAGTCAGTCTCCCCTAGTTGTGAATCTTCAAAGGAGGGGATTTATGGCAGCAGAATCCTTCTAAAGAGGCTCTACTTTTAGAAAGATAAGAAGAGATCAGAAAAAAATGACTCTTCTCAGAGGCATATCCTGGATTGTTTCATGTTTAAGATGGATCTTTCAATGAGGGGTAGTGGAAGGGGATGCTTAATTATGATTGAGTAAGGATCATGATATAAGGGTTTAGGGTTAGTGGAAAAAACAAATGGAGGAATTTTAGGTGAAGGGGTTAAACAGTCGTGGTATAAAAACTGTTTATGTTTCTATTGCAGAGCTGATAGTTCCTGTAAAGTGTTCCTATAGTGAATAAATAAGTTATTTTCCTGGACAAGGGTCTCCTGTAAGAGGCAAGTTATGCTAAAAAAAAAAAAAAATGGAATGTTAAACTCAGGTTAATGTAGACTGTAGACTGCATGGGGATAGGTGGGTTTTATTCTCACCAGTTGGCATACTAAACGGTTGTTCTTTCTTTGGTTTATTACCAGCTGGTATATCCTTTATATATGTCTGCCTTTAGCAAGAACCTTTCAATCTGTATTAATTGTTTTTGATACTAATTTCATTTGTGCTTTGAAAAGGTTGACCTTTGTCCCTTAATTCTGATTCTGAAATGTTCTGACATCCCGATCCCTTGAGTTACTTTTTTTGTATCATATCTTAATCATTTTATTGAGACCCAATATATAAAATATAAAAACATCTTAGCATGCAATCATTTTTGTCACATATAAAGACTAAAATCAATGTCAAACACTGCAGACCATGTAAAAGGCCATAGAATATAGACTAATCTAGATAAATCAGCTACTTGATGCTTTAGAGACCTG
This sequence comes from Tarsius wallacei, assembly GCA_963574415.1. Classification (NCBI taxonomy): domain Eukaryota; kingdom Metazoa; phylum Chordata; class Mammalia; order Primates; family Tarsiidae; genus Tarsius; species Tarsius wallacei. The sequence continues at coordinate 36,116 of CAUYQG010255605.1, forward strand.
CATGCCCTTCTAGTAGTCTCAGCATAGGGACATTCTTGCACCTGCCTTCACCCTGAATTCCTTGTGGACCGGCCAGCTCTCTGCAATCACAGTCCCTAGTGAACTCCAGAACAGCCTCACTCAGGAGAGGTCCTGTCCCCCAGGAGAGTATGAAGGTATTTGGCCACCTCAGTGTGAGCTACAGAGAAGGTCAAACCCAGGTCAATCCTCCAGGCTTACTGATGTTGATGATTAAAAGAAGTGACTGTCTAGGCATTGCAGTAAGCTGTCAAGGACATTTAAAGGTCTCTCATAGATAGTAAGACTCTGTCATTTTTAGTTATATCAGCCAGGCCTGTCACATAGTAGGTACCTAGAAAAATTTCCACTTCATAGATTTTGAAAGCCCAAGAGCTTTTCTTCCCAGTTTATGAAACTTCTAGCATCTCTATATCAACATTCCATCAGAAGAACTCTAATGAGACACAGTTGTTTGGAAAGAGGAGAGAAGGACAAGTTGGACATGTTTGGCCCACAGGGGCCCAGGCCAAATTTTGAAAGAAAGAAATTTAATTCTAGCAATTGAATATGTTCTTTGCCCTTCTTTTATTTCTCCTCCCAGGTCCTAGCAATCTTCTGCTATCTCTTGTTTGTTCAAGATCCTCTGACATGGAGCCTGATTTAGGTCTCTGGTATCGGCATGATTTGACCTCCCTCAAAAGCAAAATTAACTTGTCCCTAGCTTCTACTACTCAGGAATTTGCTCTAGAATAACAGTATTAATAGGTTAATGTGCTACTCCTCAAAGAGCACACAGTCATGCAAAACAGATGAGATATCTTAAAAAAAAAAAAGACAGAAGCACAGGTTCTCTCAGGGATCTGAGCTGGGGCTAATGTTTGTGTAAGCACAGCGTATACAGATTGTATACAGTTGTGCATATTATACACTGCACAGCATTAATTGGAGTGGTGCCACCTAGAGTTGTGCACAGACTCTGTTCCAAGCAAACTCTGGATGGCCTCTCAGACTGAAACTGGCCTGAAACTGGCCCAACTTCTTCATAGAACTAATGGTTACAGTTGGTTTTTTAAAAAATAAACATAGAAATTGACCTTTCTGGTCTTAAAGCTTGAGATTTACATTTGTCTTACCTGAGTTCCTTTTTCAAGAAACAGACCCCCAGGCCTATAATACCAAGGAACTGAAACTTACCAGATCACTGCATCCAGACAATAAGATGCCAGATCCCTCCTAATTCCTGCTTACCAACTCTCCTTCCTCACTTCTCCCTAATTCCTGTTTTTCTACATTCCTGCCCCACTATATTAACCCCTAATTTCAGTAGGACAGAGAGACAGATTTGAGAATGAATGCCCCACTCTCCTTGACTGATATCACCCAAATAAGCCTTCTTTGCCAATACTTGTTGTCTCAATAATTGACTTTCTGTGCAGCAAGCAACAGGATTTTGACCTGATGTTTCAGTAGCAAAATTGCATGTTACAGATATCTCAAAGTAGGATCAGCCTTGGATTCAGCACAAAAAGAGCACATACTTTGCTTTTCTACAAACACTAATTTCCATTCCTTTTGTCTCTTTAAGATTTAGCTGGCTGACTTAAAGGTTCAGGATCAAAATTTTCTATATGCAATGCTACTGTGAGAAAGAAGAAAGTTTTCACCTCATCTTATTATCTTTTATATTATCAATCATACATATGTTAGTTTAAAATCAATGTATCTCGAACAGTATAAATGGTAGGCATGCCAGGAAAAGGTCTCTAAGTTCAGGAGGGCTTCATCAGAATCCTGTGTAGGATGGGAAGTTAAGTGTATTTTAGAAAATATATAAAATAATTTGATATTTTGGAGAAAATTATTTTTGGTAATATAATCTGAGGAGAGCAAAGGTTGACAAAAACTTCTGATAGAAAGAAGTGATTTTCGAGCAAATGGGATATACTCTTTCAGTGAACACACTGGAAACCTTCATAGGAAAAGAGGGCAACCTCCCTTTTTGTTAGCAAAATGGTGTGTGGTTACAAAAGAAACACTCTGTAAACTACCATATGTAAATTAACCTCCAGTAGGACTAGAGCTCTATTTGCAAATGTGTCAAGATTCTATTAGAACACAGTAGTAAATAACAGTAAAGAAAGCAGGCTTACAATCAGACAGATACAGGTTTATAACTTTGGCTCAACCATTCTTTAGCTGTGTGATCTTAGACAAATTATTTAATCTCTTTGAGCCTCAGTTTTATCATTTGTAAAATCTGATTAATGAGTAGTCATTGTCTCAGAGAAAAAATGCTATGAAAAGCAATGTATCAAAAAGCTAGTCCCAGAAAGCACTCAGTAGATGGTAGCTATTATTTTTATAACCATCCTGAACATTTTATACCATCTTTTAATTTCATAAGTTGCCTCAAGTTTCTTCTTAAAGAAATCAGAGCTCTTGAAACTGACTATAAATGTGTTTAAGTGGTCTGGTTTTAAAGGCAAGTGACATTTGCTTGTATCCACTGTGAGAGAAAAGTCTCCAGTGGCCTTGCCTGCTACCAAACTACCCAAAAGAGACAAGGAAGTATCTCTGTGCCTCTGGGAAGCCCTCAAAATCTCTGGAAGGCAAGAGAGCAAATTTCCCTTAAAGAGAAATTATTGAGAATGCTGGAATAATAGAGAACAAACACTGAGCAGAAAACCAACAGGGCACAGTTACGTCCATATTCAAGGCTGCTGCTTGTAGAACACAGCTCTGGATCATTTTCCAAATCCAGATAAAAGAGAAAAATATGAAGGCAGCTCAGGCTCTATTTGATTCTAAATGCCCCCCATATTCAAAGAGAGTCAAAAATCTGGATGTTTTGGCATCATATATATAAAATACCCATTTTAAAATTGAACATTTTTACATTTTTATTTGGACATTTGACAGCATGTATTTATTTATTTATGTATGTCCCCACCTACTTCCCCAAAGAGTCAGAGATGGCAATGTCACAAAGACAATCTTAGGTTATAATTTTCTTTAAAAACCTCTAGTGCAATGCCTTACAAAAATAGGGTGTTTGCAGAGGAGGAGTTAGGGGCTTATGTAAACACAACACCATTAATTTAAGTAATAAACTACAACAGCAAACAATATATTAGACATAAAATCGAATCTGCAATTGTATCTTAAAGTACCAATGTGAAAACATAATCATTTTAACTAGATGAGAGCACTCTTTATTATAACTAAATTAATCTGCAAAACCCATTTGCATTTATCTACATGTTTGTCATCAATCCAATTTCAGAAGCAAGCTTCCTAAGACTAAGGTTATTGCTATACCACTCTGGTCAAATTTTCCCTGAACAAAAATTTAGTTGGTCTTTAAGTGAGAAAAGAAAATGTCATATCAGGTCTAAGCTTTTATTTCTTCACATCATTATATAATATAGCCATAAAAAGAAATCATCAAATTATAAATAGCAGCCACCAAAGTAATAGTTACAATCCCCTGAGCAATTACTATATGCCAGATACTTTAAATATATGAAATATAATTGCATAGAATGAGGGTCTGCTCTCTAGTTTGCACTGGATATTTACCATTATTATCAGATCTTCATCATTAACATTATATTTTATTTATAATAAATTAAAAATAAGTGGCTGGGCTAGTTTACAAATTATACACACATTAAATTCTAGTCTGTACTCTGAGCATTACTTTGCAAAGAATGTGTTTTATCAGGCTATAATATATAAATATCCTTCTAAGTATATATTTGTACACAAGGGCATACTAACCACAATTCCATTCCATCAGACTCCATCCAGGCTCCTGTATTCGTAGCTGCCTTTATTGAACACTTCTTGCTACACACCAGTCACAAGTGACCTCGTTTGGTCTTCACCATAAGCCTATAAGGAAGGAATTAGTGTGTTTACGTTACAGCTGGGGAAACTGAAACTAGAAATGCACAGACCAAAAGTAGAAGAGTCAGAGTCTTATCTACTGGGCCCCAAAGATCATTCCTGCTAGCATCACATTCTCTAGCCCTTTCTTAACATTTAATCTCATCTTCAGTTTGTATTGTTTCTTCATGAGGCTCCTTGTTCCTAACAGTATATAATTAAGTAAAACTCACTGACAGGTTTTATCGTCATTATTTGTCTTATGAAAGAAATTAAAACACAAAAATCATGGGTCTACCATTCAAATTCTCTGGTGTACATTTCTTCCTGGAGATACAACTGCACCTGAAGGACATCAATCCAGTCAGTCCCCAAACAACTTGAGAAAATGATCTGATGGCTGCCCCGCTGGCTTGAAGTGACTGGCATGTAAATTTCCCCTTTATTCATAGCATAAGCCACATTTGGCTCCCCAGAGAGATCCTAAGTTAACTTTGGAAATGAGAACCATGCCTTCCACTGTAATTCTCCCGACCTATGCAAAAACGTGTGGCACAGTCCTGTGCTTTGATATAGCAAGCATATATTATTATATAACAAATGTTCAATATCAGCTGAACGGATGCTAACTTGATTACATCAGGATTGTGAGAATATGGTTCACTGTTTGCCTCTCTTTCCCAAACCAGTTCAGTGCCTCATGAAATGATGAATAGAAGACAACTGATATAAGCCACATCACAGTTACTTGAATTTAACCACTGTTATACTTCAGAAGTCTGTCATCATGATCAAACCCAATATTTCTGGTAATCACATAGAACTACATCAGCATTAAAACATTTCCTAATCTTCCTCTAATCTCTCTAAATTCCCCCATCATAATATAGTCAATCATTCAGCAACACTTTAAGGATCTACTAATGTTGGCCAAAGCAGTAGGAAGAAAGGATATGGAGATGAGATATTACTGCACCCACCTTCTGAGATCACACCATGGTGGGGGGGAAGATTAGAAGACTGTTCATCACGATAGACCAGGTGCCATGGGGGAAAGTGAGAGAGTGCCTTCCTGAGAAAGTTGCATGCCCCTTCCCTACCACCCCCACCCTGAATCAGCCCAACCATCTGCCTCGATCCCTCCCCATCATGTGGGCTATGAGTAAAACCAAGGGGATGGGTGCCTCTTCACACTTAGAGCATCTCCATTCCCATCTGCTCCTCACCCCAGCACTTGGCTCAGGCCCCCAATGACAGAAAAGAAACACCAGACACAAATGCCTAAATCTCTTATATCCTGAAAGTAAAGTTGTCGCAGTGTGCATTCTTCTTACCTCCTTTTGAGTCCTTCTTCCTTTCAAGAGCTAATACATCCCTCCCTTGAACTTTGGGGTAGCATCCTCTCCTGCCTCCTCAGGGTGCTGGCTGCATTAATAATACTCCCTCCCAGTTACCCAAGCCAGAAATCAGTACTTCAAGATCCTTGATTTTACAACCTCCCATTGAATCAATTATAATGTTTGGTTAAACTAATCGCTTCCAAGAAGTTCTCTTGAATACCTCTTGAAACTGTCCCTTAGTCTCCAAAAGAACAGTAGTGTAAATATTGGAAATAGATTGTGTGACTTCTCTCCTATTTCAGTGATTGCCCATTGTTTGTAGACTGTCATTCAAGACTTTTCTTCATGTGACTCCTGCCCACCTACTCAACTTTCTTCCTCACCACTTTCCATTTCAAAAACGAAGTTCCAAAACCCCCAAAACTACTTACAATTACTTAGATACACCATGCTTTTTTACATTCTCAAGGCTTTGTACCAAGATTTTCTACTGAGTTACCCTAAACTCCTCCCTCTTCTTCACTCTCGTGTACCCCTGGTTACCAAATTCTGCTAATCTCATCTCTTGAATGACTCCTTCATATGACACTTCTTATCCAAAAACAACAAAATGCAAATTTTTCTCAAGTGCACATGGAGCATACTCCAGGATAGATTATATGTTAGGCCACTGCTATGGTTTGGATGTGTCCCCCACAAAGTCAAGTGTTGGAAACTTAATCCTCAGTACAATAGCATTGGGAGGTGGAGCCTAATGAAAAGTGATTAGGTCATAAGAGTGGAGTGAATGGATGGATGCCCTTATTGTAGGAGTGGGCTCATTATTGTGGAAGTGGGTTCATTATTAAGGTGGAGTTTGGTTCCCTTCTATTCTCATTCTCATTCTCTCCCTCTCTCCCTGTCTTGCCCTTCTGCCTTCTGCTGTGAAATGACACTGCAAAAAGGCCCTCACCAGATGCTGGATTCTCAATGTTGGACTTCTGGACCTCCAGAATTGTGAGTGAAAGATTTATGTTTATTATAAATTACTGTCACAGGGATTCCGCTAAAGCAGTGCAAAATGATCTAAGACAACTACAAAACAAGTCTTAACAAACTTAAGATTAAAATCACATCAAGTATCTTTTCTGACCACAATGGCACGAAACCAAAAATCAGTAACAGGAAGAAAACTAGAAAATTCACAAATACATAGAAATTAAACAATGTGCTCCTGAGCAACCAATGGGTAAATAAGTTATCAAAAAAGAAATTTTAAAATTTCTTGAGACATTCCACAATGGAAACACAACACACCAAATTTATGGGCTGGAGCAAAAGCAATTCCTACATTAATAAAGAAGAAAGATCTCAAATAAAAAACCCCAAAATTACAACTCAAGGAACTAGAAAAAGAAGAACTAGGCCCAAAGCTAGAAGGAAGGAAATAACAAAGAGTGGAGTAAACACAAATAAAATAAAGACTAGAAAAACAATAGAAAAGATCAACAAATCATTTTGCTATTTGTGAAAAACTAAGCAACATAGATAAACCCTGAGTTAGACAAAGAAAAAAAGAAAGAAGGCTCAAATAAGATTATAAGAAAGAGACATCACAAATGATATCATAGTAGCACAAAGGATCACAAGAACAATTATATAGCAAAAAACTGGATAACCTAGAAGAAGTAGAAAAATTCCCAGAAGTACACACCCTACCAAGACTGAATCATAAGGAAATAGAAAATCTGAAAAAAACCCTAACAAGGAGGCCAGACATGGTGACTCATGCCTATAATCCCCGCACTTTGGAAGGCCAAGGTGAGAGGACTGCCTGAGCCCATGGGTTTGAGACCAGCCCCAGCAACTTGGCAAGACCGCATCTCTACAGTGCATAAAAAAATTAGCCAGGAGTGGTGGCATGCACCTGTAGTTCCAGCTACTTGGAAGGCTGAGGCAGAAGGATGACCTGAACTCAGCTGGTCAAGGATGCAGTGACCGTGAGTGTGCCACTGCACTCCAGCCTGGGTTACAGAGTGAGACTCAAACAAAACAAAACAAACAAAAACACTAACAAGTAAGGAGATTAAATCAGTAATAATAATGATAATAATAAACTTCCATTAAGGAAAGCCCAGGTACTGATGACTTCACAGATAAATTCTACCAAACACTTAAAAAATGAAGAGAAACAGAGAATGGTAGTTGTCAGGAGCTAGGGTAGAGAAGAAAGTGAGGAGATATTTCTCAAAAGGCATAACATTCAATTAAACAGGATAAATCAGTTCTAGAGATCTATCAAATAACTTGGTCACTATAGTTAATCAAAATGTATTGTATACCAGAAAAACTACTAAGAAACGTTTCAATATTCCCCCCACAAAAAAATACTTAAGTATGTGAGGTGATGACTATGTTAGATAGATTGATTTAATCATATTATATATGTAGCAAAACATCATGTTGCATGCCATAAACAGATTCAACTTTTATTTGTCAATTATATCTTATTAAAGTTGAAAAGAAATCATCCTTCCTCACCCAAAATATGGCAATGCTTTACCAGGCTAAGTCGTTCTTGCCTGTAGAATTTCACTTTTACATCCTGTCTTCTGGGATCCCTTCCCTGGTATCCTCTCTTACAAAGTCTGACTTAGGTGCCTTTTCTTGGTCCTCCCTTTATTTCACAAGCAATATCTTTAGCATTGTTCTCTGTTTATTTGTCAGACTCCATGGGGGTAATGGGGATGGGGTGGGCTTTCTTCTCAGTGTCTGCTATGGTGTCTGAAACATAACAGACACTCACATTGTGTGGAGTGGTTGAACGAGGTTGAATTCAGGAGAAAGAATGGAATGGAATGGGGGAGATTTGGTCCTTCTTATGGGGTCCGACAATTAAGTTCACAAACTCATTCTTGAAAAAGTGCTACACATCTCATTGCTGAATATCACTGCAGTCGCCTTCCAAGTACTCCTCTTGGGAAGCTATGCACTGACACCAGTGCCTAGTCCACCCAAGAAAGCAATTTTGGAACTCTTTTTCTGAAATGGCCATCAGAGCTGTCACCGTGTTACCCCTGATGTCCTGAATGTCATCACAATGTCTTCCTTTCAATACTTCCTTTATCTTCTGGTAAGGAAGAAAGTCACTGGGGGTCAGATCAGGCGAGTAGGAAGGGTGATCCAATACAGTTTTTTGTTTACCAGCTAAAAACTCCCTCACAGATAGTGCTGTGTGAGCTGGTACATTGTCATGATGCAAGAGCTCCTTTGGGGCCATTTTTGCACACACCTTTCTTATGCCAAGATTGTCAGTTAAGATTTTTCTAACTGTTTCTCTATCAGTGTTTATTTGGTCTGCTATGTTTCCCACAGGCAGCCAATAATTTTGATGCACAATTCAACAAATTTTTGCAATGTTTTTATCCATTCTGCTCATTACTTACTGGCTGTCCTGACCTCTCTTCACCAGTGACACTTTCTATCACCTCAGGAAAATGTTTAATCCATTTGTACACTGTCATTTTCTTCATGGCATTATCCTCATAAACTTGGACTAACATGTCCCTGATTTCACTTCCACTCTTGCCAAGTTTAACAAGAAATTTAATGTTTGTTCATTGTTTTAATTCAAGTTCTGATATTCTCGTGATGGCACACCAAAATATGCAACAATAATGAATGCCACTCAGCAAGACACTGCCACAAGTCAACATGAACACAGAGGTGAGACACTGATATACCAAGGTTATGAAAACTTACTGAATTGTTTGTACAGTGCTGTCAATGTAAGCACACGGTGGCAGGTTCACAATCTTAATCGTCAGATTTTGTACTTACTGTCTGCTACTGACTAATTTGGGGGTTCATAGCCTCTGTTCTCATTTAAGAAGTATAAAAGGTTTATATTTACCCTGGGTCCCACCCAATCTCTCCCCAGCTTCTGCAATGGTTTTGTGTGACCCATATTGACCATTGCAATATGCCTTAACTTAAAGATAAGAAGAGCTCGGGACAGGAGGGAAACTACGTATATTGAGAGATATTTAACACAGCTTTATGTATTCAGTGTGATAACGGCAAAATACCTAGGCCATTCACCACCAGATGCCACTTGCTTTTATTTCCCCTGGGTTTTGGAGACTTTCTTTGGCTGCAAACAAAAATTTCTCCACCCAGGCAGAATTCTTAAACCTCTGTTGCCTCCATCCCACAAATACGATTTCTTCAGCTTTTCTCTGTTTATTCTGCTCTCTTTTTGAGACTTTTTAACCTCATGTCTTATCCTTACCCTGCTTTCTATTTTGTGGTTTCTTTATTTCCAATGTCTTTCTACTATTGTTCCTCACAGGCCCTTTATTTTGAACCATATTATTTGCATCATCTCTTTTATTTTATTTTATTTTATTTTTATTTCGAGTTGGGGGTCTCATTCTCACTCAGGCTAGAATGCAGTGGCACCGTCACGGCTTACTGCAGCCTCCACCTCCTGGGCTCAGGTAATCCTTCCACCTCAGCCTCCTGAGTAGCTGGGACTACAGGCATGTACCACCCTACCTGGATAATTTTTTGATATTTTGTAGAGACGGGGTTTCACTATGTTACCCAGACTGGACTCAAGCAATTCCCTCGCTTCAGCCTCCCTGAGTGCTGGGCTTATAGGCATGAGCCACCACACTCTGTTTTAGATCTTCAAAACTCATATCTCCTTTTTAAGGACAACTCATAGTGATATTGGCTATTTCTCTTAAAATATTTATGTTCCACTATTTACATTTTAATTAAGATAGTTATGTCTTATGTGGGGGCTACTACTCAAGTCAACCTATCTTTTAGGGAATTGTTTTAATCACCTTCTGTCTTAATTGGTTTGCGTTGCTATAAATGAATACCTAAAGCTGGGTAATTTATTAAGAAAAGAGGTTTATTTGGCTCACGGTTCTGTAGGCTGTACAGGAAGCATAGCACCAGCATCTGCTTCTGATCAGAGACCGCAGGCTGTTTCCACTCAGGGCAAAAGGTAAAGAGGAATCAGCAAGTACAGATCACATGGTGAGAAGGTGAGGGAAAGGGGGAGGGGAGACAGAGAGAGAGAGAGAGAGAGAGAGAAAGAGAGAGAGAGAGAAAGGAAACAGGAGGAGGAGGAATAGCTACAGTAGTCGCCAGGCTCTTTTCAACAAGTTCTTGTGGGAACTAAGAGTAATAATTAGCTTACCACTGTGAGATTGACACCAAGACATTCATGAGAGCTCCACCCCCACAACCCAAACACCTTCTACCAGGCTCCACATCCAAAACTGGGCATCACATTACAACACGAGATGAGTAAATACCTAAAACATAGCACCTCCTTTTCTTTTTTAAAAAATTTTTTGGCAGGCTCGGTGGCTCAGCCTGTAATCCCAGCACTTTGCGAGGCCGAAGCGAGTGAATTGCCTGAGCCCACAGGTTCCAGACCAGCCCGAGCAACTTGGCGAGACCTTGTCTGTACAATAAGTCAAAAATTAGCCGGGCGTGGTAGCATACTCCTGTAGTTCCAGCTACTCAGAAGGCTGAGATGGAAGGATCGCCGGAGCCCAGCAGGTCGACACTGGGTTGGCTGCGAGCATGCCACTGCACTCCAGCCTGGGCGACAGAGTGAGAATCCAACTCAAAAAATATAAATATTTTTTTAAATTTCAGAGTTGTGGTATGTATGTGAGGATTTGCTACATAAGTAAATTCCGTGCAGGTGAGGTTTGGGCTTCTAGCAAGCCCTTTCTCCCCCGGGTAGTGGACATGATACCCAATGGGTAGTTGTGCGCCCTTTATCCCCCTCCCTCCCTGACTAGTAGTGTCCACATCAGTTTTTCTCACCTTTGTGTTCATGTGCCCAATCATTGTTTAGGGCCCGCTTGTGAATGAGAACATGCAGTATTCAACGTTTTGCTTCTGTGATAGTTCAATTAGAATGATGGTCTCCAGCTGCATCCATGTTGCTGCAAAGGACATGAGTTTGTTCTTTTTATGTCTACATAGTATTCCATTGTGTATATGTACCCCATTTTATCTAGTCCACTTTCAGTGAGTATCTGAATTGGTCCCATGTTTTGGCTATTGCAAATAGTACTGCAATGAACATATATGTACAGGTGTCTTTTTGGTAGAGCAATTTTGGTTTCTCTGGGTATATTACCAAAGTGAGATTGCTAGATTGTATGGTAGTTCATTTTTTTGTTTTTTGAGAAAATGCTACACTGTTTTCCACAAAGGTCAAAGTAGCTTACATCCCCACCAACAGTGTAGCAGCTTTCCCTTTTCACCGCAGCCTTGCCAACATCTGTTGTTTTTTGACTTTTTGAAGGTAGCCATACTGACTGGTGGGAGGTAGTATCTCATAGTTTTGATTTGCAATTCTCTGATGATTAGTGAAGCTGAGCATTTTTTCATGTTTGTTGGTTGCTTGAATGTCTTTTTTTTGAGAAATGTCTGTTCATGTCCTTTACTCACCTTTTAATGGGATTTCTTTTCCCCTGTCAATTCGTTCGAGTTCCTTGTAGATCCTGAATTTGGGCCTTTGTCAGATGCATGGCTTGCAAATATTTCTTCCCATTCTGTGGTTTGTCTCCTTACTCTCTTGATGGTTTCTTTTGCTGCATAGCACTTCCTTTTGACCCATTGGTGATGGGGCAAATTCCTGCCATAGGGTTCTAGGATAGCCAAATACACACCTGACACTGGAAAGATGAGACTGAGCAGTTTTTCAGTCACAACCCAGCAGGGAGGATGCAGCATTTCATCAGGAACATATGAGGGTTTCACTTGGTAACAGTGAACAAGCAAAGGCCTAGGAGAGGTTGGTTTTATCATATTAAGAAGGTTTCCCTGTTTCCTGGCAAAGGATGAAATCCATTTGACTAATTCCTCAAGCTAGAGGGCACTGAAGCCCATTTCTTAAGGAGAAGCAGGAACTGTGCATGCTCCATGATAAGATTGCATTTGGATAGGGCCATTTGAGGCCCTACTAGTTTTCTCCAGATGCCAAGATACAGATAATATTAGGCCTTCATTTAGGCCTCACACAACAGGAATGACTGTATTACCTAAAGAGAATAGAAGGTTCTCTTTTACTTAGACCCAATAGATTACAGCCAATATGAAGTGTGAAAAGAGAATTGTGACCATCATTCATAATGAAAGGAGGGCAGGGGGTGGCTATCCAGCCTGGAAAATTGAATGTAAGCAGATGAGGAGGAGTGGGAGGGTGGCATCTCCCAAAGTCCCTTAAGGCCTGGTTCTATTAAGACCTGTTCTTCCTGGCATAGGTGAGGTTGGCAATGTGATGTGTAGTGGATCTGCTGACTGTCCCCCTCTAAGAATGATAGGACAATGTGTAACAGTGACCCAATTATTTCCACGTCTTCCTTTCCATGAAAGCATGATATGAGTGGCTCCTCTGTTGGTGATGCTAAAATGTCTAATTGTGGTCAGTAAGAATTGTTATACTCTGTGCAAGAGATAGTCCATGTGCATTCAGGAAGATATTTGTACCAAAATAGCCACACAGAAATGGGAAGCTTGCAGTATTTCATTCTAGACAATCTACATTTTTCCTCAAAGTATTCTAGAATTTTTTTTTTTTTTTTTTTTTTTAGGTATTTTTAGTACCTGGAAAACTCCAGACCTTTGATATAAAGAGTGATTGCCCTTCAGCTTTTTTCCTTCTTTCTCCCATCCATGATACACTGGTCTTACCTTTGCAACCAGAATATATTCATGTGGCCACAGACTACTGTATAAATGAGGAACAAGCAGTTGGTTCCACTTAAATGAACTGATTTTGTTGTATTCTGTTTGGTAATGTACACTTATTTTGTGTTCAGGGAACTCAGACTTTTTTCAGGCACTTGTCTTTTTCCGCAAATTTTTCTTTGAGAATTCTGAAAAGACAATGTAAGGCTGTGGCTGAACTGTGGGAACATGATAGATTATTCCATACAAACATATGCTATTTCCTTCCTGCCATTTTCTCCTCCTTCTAAAGAATGGCAAATTTTTTTTATTGTTGTTTTTGAACATGGTCTACAGGGTTACCCTGAAGTCACATTACAGTGGCCTCGTAGCTGAAAGCTTACAGTAACCTCTATTCTTACAGCCATATCCTGCCATTGATTTTTACATAGAACTCCCCATTGACTGCCATCGGGAGATTTTTCCTGAGATCGATGGCAGGATGTAGCCAGTGACATTAAGCATAGATAAAAGACCCTTGAGTTAACTGTCAACAGAACTAAAATTTAGATGTAAATTCATTTAGCAAAAATTGGCTTGCAAAGGTTCATCAGAAAAGAAAGTATTTCAAAATGCCTTGTTTCTCCCTTAAGGTCAATGTAAATAAGATTTTTTCTTCCCAAATCACTATTTCCTTAGATTTGTCTTTTTGCATTTTGTCTTTATTAAAATTACATTCTCATTAGTACTTTTGATAGTTTTAAGGATTTTTTTTTTAAAAGATGTGGTTCTTGCCCTCAAACAATATAATATCTAGTGGAGAGGAAAGATGGGTATGCACATAATTTTAATACAAATTGGGGAAAAAAAAGAAAAAGAACTGTCACCATGAAATGGAGTTTGGAAGAACCTTTGCCTGCAGTTTTAAAAAAGAGAAAAAGAACAAAAAAGAGAGAGTTTCAAACTCTGGGGTGGTAAGAAAGAAAGCCCTCCATAGAATGTATACAAGAGCTCAAGTAATAGAAGTAAAAAACTAAAAATTAACCATCCAAGTTTTTTATTTTTTATTTTTTAGTTGCAGTCTCACTCTGTCACCCAGGCTGGAGTGCAGTGGCAAGCTCACGGCCACCCCAGCGTTGACCTGCCGGGCTCCAGTGAGCCTTCCACCTCAGCCTTCCAAGTAGCAGGAACTACAGACGTGCACTACCACACCTGGCTAATTTTTTTATTTTTATTTTTTTTATTGTAGGGATGGGGTCTCGCCAAGTTGTCCATACTGGTCTTGAACTCACGGGCTCAGGCAATCCTCTTGCCTAGGCCTCCCAAAGTGCTGGGATTACAGGCTTGAGCCACTGCGCTGGCCTTTTTTTTTTTTTCAGATTAGAAAATATAGTTTATTCAGAAAGTAAATTAGAGAGAGAGAGGGAGAGAGAGAGAGAGAGGAAATTCACCTCCTCAAGTAGGAGAGGGGGCTGGAGCCAAGAAACATGGCAGCCATAACTCAAGGATCCTTGTGGACACACCAGAGTTTAACAAAGCAATGACCCAAATTTTTAAATTGTATATGATACCACAAATTTATTGACCCTCTTCATATATTGGTATTATGTATATCTCAAGCCAAATTTCCTGCTGAAGAATGGGTTAGTAGCAGGGTACCTCTACCTCCCAGTATTCGTGGAAAATCCCCGTTTGCACCTGATGTCCTGTGGTAATTGAAAACATCTGCTTACACTCTCAAAAGTGACTCCGTTTAGTTGGTGATTCTACAACTACACTCTTAGCAATACTGATCTCAAGATCTGTCTTAGTTGTGGCAAGTTAATGAGAAATAAAAATGGGAGTGTGGAAGACTATGATGTGCTAATCTGAGGCTTAGAGTCACGGGGGCCATGGCTCTCTCTCCAAGGCAAGGCTGGAGGGCAATGTTTGGCAGAGATGCCCAAGGCCACCTGGGACCAGAGAGATGGGCACTTTGTGATCCTCCTAAATCTTTGACTCTTTCCATTCTTTTCTTTATGTTTTTGTTTAATTTTCTCTCTTTCTTTTATTCCCCTAACTGCCTCCCATCTAAGAGTCACCAGTTGCTGGATAGTTTCTTTCTTTTTTTTTTTTGAGTTGGAGTCTCACTCTGTCGCCCCCCGCTCGATAGTTTATTTCTTAAGTCACCTGCTCTGCCGGCCCACTCAAGAGCATGCAGAATCTCTTCCTGATTGTTGGAAAGTCATCCTGTCTAATCTACCTGCCAGTCAACAAATGTTTATTGAACAACTGCTTGAGGCAGGCAAAATACTAGGTTCTATGGACATGATGAAAAGTAAAAAAAAAAAAAAAAAAAGTGCTGCAATCATTTCTATACCTGGATGTTTACATTGGTTCACCAAGCAGAACAAGTACCACATAACTGTAATGTCAAATTTGCCAACAAATTTGTGAATGTAACCACATTAGATTATCTTGAAGTTTTGTTAGTTTGAACAACTTAGGTTATTCAAACATTTTTCAAATTAGTGAAAATCATTTGGGGTTGATTCATGTATATTTGAAATTGATATTAATCATATTTGAACATGTTTAATGAGCAATCATTAAAATTTGATATAAGCAGTCTTCACAAAGATGTTCCATTTTTAACAAAGGAATTGTGTAGGTAGAATGGAACACAATAGACTAGCTTTGTTCCTTGGCCATAAAAACATCTGACTGACAGATCAAAAAAAGATCTTATTGTTTAAAATTTTGTTTTTAGTTTTATGGTGTTTCTTTATTTTTCCCCATCTTCATAGACCCAAGTAACAAATCTTAGATTTTACAGAAGATATGCTGCTTGTGTTGACATTCTGGAAGGAAAACCTTAAATTTGAGGAAATGGCTGTGAACACAGGCAAACTCATAGTTAGTACATTTCAGACCTAGCTTCCAGAACCCTCCAGTTAGCAAAGGGAAGTTTATGTATCTTTTGAAGTTATTTTGTAGGAAGCTGAATTGCATAGCTCATCCATCTCATTTCTCTCTCCATGTCTGCCCACCAATTCTCTTTCACTGCCCACAGCAATTAAAAATAAGCCTGGACCTGGACATTCAGATGTAAGTGTGGCATTTAGATTTAGCCTTATTTGTAAACAGCGTGATTCACAAAAATCCATGTTGACTAACAAAAGGAAGACAGTGCAGTGTGAAGCTTTAATTCATGTGAAGCTAACCCGAGGATGTGTAGACTGTCAATTTCTTCCTAGCTGCTTGGGAGACAGTGGCTGACGTGTTGCCCTGATGCAAGAACAGTTTACAGTCTCAATAAAGCAATAATCATGCAAAAGACTGGTAGATCTGTGAAGATGCATTAAAAATGATCCATCTCTTCTTAAGGATTAGCCTCTAGGGGGAAAGAGTGAAGAAAATATACTCATTTCCCTGAGGTTCTTCCACACCAGATAAAAATCATTACATAATATTAGAAGCCCAGAGGGTGGGAATTGCCTTCTTACCAAAAAAGCCTTCTGTTTCTCACCAAGCTACCATGTTTCCTGCTGGTGTCCTGAGTGGACAGCTGCCTTCCTGATTCCTGAATAAGACAGTTTGATTCCTCTCACCATCTCTCTAGCTCAGAGAAATCTCTGAAGTCCTACCCAGAAGCTGTCCACAGCTCATTTTCAGTCCAGCAGAGAGGTTCTTAGGACAGAAATTAAGCAGTTCTGTTGTAGGTAAACACCTGGATGCATAAGAGGTTTATTGGGGGAATGCGGATGGGGAGGGGCATAGTTTTTTTTTCTGTCCTTGGAGTTGTCCATTTTCAACCTTAGCTCTTTGCTTTCGTGTCCACACACGCACTACTCACTCATGAGAAATTAGGAAAGGCTACCTGGAATATATCTTTATCTCCATAGCTGCCGATATGCATTATTTATAGCTGTGACAATCATGAGTGCTATCTGGATTTCTTCTGAAGACGCAGTAGGATTGCATTCCTTGCTCTCCTGAAGTCAGGGGTGGCCCTGGGATTTGCTCTGGCCAGTGAAGGAAGTGAGCATGTCCCGGCATCCCTTCCTGGTGGGAGTCACCAGAGTGCAACTTGCCACCCTCTCTTCTTTCCTCTGTCAGAGTGACCAACAATATTCTTTTTTTTTGAGTTGGAGTCTCACTCTTGTCACCCAGACTGGAGTGCAGTGGTTCGCTCACGGCCACTGCAGCCTCGACCTGCTGGGCTTAGGCAATCCTTCTGCCTCAGCCTTCCAAGTAGCTGGAACTACAGATTTTCTTTTTAAAGCTGGTGATTATTCTTTTACACTAGGACCTGGAGATAGAACAATGCAAAGAAGAAAATGGCCAAGTTCATGGATAAGAAATACACTTTGTTTTTTCAAACTGCCGACATATAGGAGGAGTTGCTTGTCGCTGTAGCTTAACCTAGTCTCCATGGCTGGTATGCTAACCTTGAATATCTCAGGGACTCTTAAGAAATTCGTATGTTTATTCAGTCAATCTTGGGATAGAGCTTCATAGACCAACACTGCACCTATGCTCTGTTCGTCAAACAACACCGATGGTACTGTCTGTCATGCTGGGGGCCAGCGTGAACTCCTGCTGGTTTCCATATTAGCAAAATGCTTTGCAAAAGTGGCCCAGAGCTCTTGACATCAGATCTGGGTTCTGATGCAAAGGAAAAAAAAAAAGGGCGCTTTACAAGTCCATGTCTTTCATTAGAAACCAGCTCTTGTTCCTTATCCCTTTTCTACCTGAGCATAACTCTCTCATAAATTCAAACAAGATAACCAGCCTATCAGACATTCATAGCGATGTAGGCAGCCTATCCATTTGGGAAACACACACTTAGTCATCTATTTCTTTACCTGGCTATTCGTCTGCCCCCACTTCCAGGAATTATTTCTGTTGAGAACAGCAGTTATTCATTCTCCATCCCCCAACCTGCCTTGACTGAGCCATCTCTTGATACATAACAGGCCATTTGAAACACAAACCCACTCTGGGAAGCAGACTGTCTCCCATCACGGTGTTGCTGCCTTGGGTTCTTCTCGGTGCGCCACTGGGGCTGCCCTGTCAGCAGCATCAGCTGCTAGCCTGGAATTCTTGCCTCCCATCAGCACACACACAACAAGAATAGAATCCCAAAATGCGGCTTTCTGCAAACTTTCGATTTATTGCCTCGAGTTAAAAAAAAGTTCAATTGGTGATATCAGAACTTCTTCTCTCCCACAGGCCTGAAAGAAAAGAAACCCAAGGAAAAGAAAGAAAGTGGCACCGAAATATTCAAATACAGGATTTACATGATAATGGGGTGAAATAGAGTCCATTTTTCACCATTCTACCTGCAGTATGATTGTTTGCACAGCAAAAGCTAATCATATTTCGATTAGAACCAGAAGTTCAAAAGATTGACAGAAATCTTCCACTCATTTCCAAAACAAAGGCATCAAAGGACACAAGAATACATCCTAGATAACCAGCTTCTCTTTCCGATCTCAATAACTCGTAGCTTTTCATTTCATGTCAAAGGCCTCTCTGTGAAGACAATCTGCAGAGTGGATTAGACTATGTCACATTGTTCTGGAGACGTTTCTGTTTAGAAAAAGTGATGCCTCCCTTCTAGAGAGCACTCTTTCTATGAGCTTTCCAATCACTCCCCAGTCTCTCTTATTTACTGTTCACACTGTGCCAGGACTTTTTCCAACACCCTTATCAGAAGGTGCATTTCCTAAGGGCAGGGACCAAATATGATTTTATTATTGTGCTCTTGGCAGTGGGCGTGGTGCCTGGCGCAGAGCAGATACCAATACATACTGAACACTGATGGCTTTTTAATGATGCTAACTTTGAATATCCCAGACTCTCTTTCCAGCCAGGATGGGAGAAGGGAGGCCTGGAGTCCTGTGATCTGAGCTCTCCTCCCAGGGAAGAACTCAGGAACGAGGGTTCTCTCCAGCAGGGAAGCGTCAAGGGAATGGCCCATCTGCCAATCATCTTGAAGGTCTGGAATTCTATTCTGGACCTTTATTTTTTTTTTTAATCTTAAAGCTTTGAACTCTATATAAAAATATGCAAACAATTGATTCTGTATTTGGCAGATTCGAATCTTAAATTCACACACACTCAACACACACACACACACACACACACACACACACCACTTATCAAAGGCTTCCTATCAGACTTCTAGAAATCCAAACTCCTTATTAGAGTTGACAAGGCCTCAGTGATTCGAGCATTAGGGCACAATTCTCTGAATTCTCTGAACTCATCCCCTTCCTTGATCCTCCCATTTGCCCATTCCATTCCAGCTCCTTCCATTCCAGCCACCCAGCCTTCTTTCTACACTCAGTTCACACCAAGTACATGCCCAGCCCAGGGCCTCTACAATGTGATGTTCCGTCTGCTTAGCCTGCTCTTCCATTAGAATCTTACATGACTCATTCCTTCCCTATATCCTCAGAGGCCTTTCCAAGCCACCTGATCTTTTCTCACTCTTTTATTCTTAATCTCCTTATTTGTTGTATTTTCTTCCTGAATACTGCATACTATCTGCAGTAAATTTATTTACGTATGTATTTATTTTCTTAGTTTATTGTCTGTGTCTCTTACTAGAATAAAACTCACTAGGGGTCGGAACTGAATCCCAGCCCTCAGCAGTACTCAGCAGACACTTGTTGCACTTGTGAACCAGTCAACAAAACTGAGGCTTGCTGGGTGGGTGAGTTGCTTAGAGCCACAGTACCCGGATATTTGACACCTCCTCCCAGTCTCTGTCCTAACACCAGGCTATAGGTTCATGGGGAGTTTCAAGTCACTTCCTCTTTAGTCCAAGAGAACTGAAAGTCCTTTCTGAATACTGTGTTGGTTTGCTAGGATTGCGTAACAGAGTACCACAACCTGGGGGCTTAAAACAATAGAAATGTACTCTCTCACTCTTTCAGAGTCCAAAATCCCGAAATCTAAGTGTCAACAAGGCAGTGCTCCCTCTGAAGGCTCTGAGGAAGAACGCTTCCTTGTCTCTTCTGGCTTCCAGTGGTTGCTAGCAATTCTTGGTGTCCCTTGGCTTGTAGCTGCATCATTCCAATGTCTTCCTCTGTCTTCCCATGACCTTCTCCCTTGTCTGAGACTGTGTATGTCTTCTCCTTTTCTTAAAAAGACATCAGGCATTGGCTTATGGGCCTCTCCTAATTCAGCATGACCTCGTCTTAGCTAGGTTACATCTGCAAAGACTCTATTTCCAAATAAGGTTACCTTTATAGGGTTTAGGAATTCAATATATCTTTTGAGGAAGACAATTTAGCCCATAGGTGTTGATAAGTTAATCTTGTGGAGGACATGGGAGCCACTTAAAGAATAAACCAGTCTTTCTGGTTTGATCTTGATCTCAGGCCACAAGGTGTCTCCTGAGACACAGGCAAAGGAGTCATTCCATGGCATCTTTTTTATCAAGAAGCTCATCGACCTCCAACATATAAAATTTTGAAAGGAACTGCAGTAGAGAGAACCTCAGTAATATTTATTATGGGTCAGGGAAGGGGCTAAAAAGAGTGCCAACTAAGTATTTAGATGATAAGACAAACATTAGTAAGGAAAGAGAAACCCACTAGTGTTTTTAAGATAGCTGAGACTTTAGAAAAGCGATGGATCCAATTTTTGTTTTGTTTTGTTTTTACCAGGAAACAAGCAAATTTAGACTTAGCAGTAAAAATACATTTACTGGATGCAAAAATTTCTGGAGCAGAAATGTGAGAAATGACCTCAGAAGCCTAGACAGCAAGTGGCTATTCTCTACACACACAAAAAAACTAAAATTGCATCTCAGTAATGCCAAAACCACCAGATGATAGTATAAAAATTCAGTAAACAGATACTTGTTCTATATGATACCAAATGCCCAACTTTCATTTCTCACATCCTGTAGAACTCACAGTTTGACCTCGTGGCATGTGGAGTGTAATGAGAAGTTAGGGTTGTAGCCGTGACCTCTGGGCTCTTCTGTAGGATGACTGGACCCTTCTTCTCCTGTGCAGTCTCTGAAGTTCTGCCTTGACCTGACTGAGAACTGCAGAAGGCTCAACTGTTTTTCTTCCCTGCCGGTACTGTCATAGAAAGGTGACATGCACAGCCCCAAGAAGACTGCTCTGTTGCCAGGAGAATTGTGAATATGCTGAAGAATCAAATTCAGCAGAGGGTATTAAGTCAGTGATTACTAAATGTGAATGCATTCCATTCCTAAGCAAACTGACAGTTTGATTTGGGGCTCATGATTTGGCGTTCTCAAGGGAAGGCATGGTATCCATCTCCAAGATTCGTGCAACTGGAAGACCTTAAAAAGAGAAATGCATTTCATTTGGCTTCATAGTGCACTCTCCAAAAATAAAACACTTCCATGTGAGGTAACGAGTGCCTAATTTTTGAAAATATACAAGCAGCAACTAACAGGGATGCTATAAAATGAATCTCTACAAAATTGTAGGAGATCATCTCTTATGCTTCTTCCAACTCTAAAAAAATTGTATAACCTGGAAGATTTATTTCAGTTCCAGAAGATTTCAGATACACAGATATTTCAAGTTCCTTGAAAGAGAGATCAGAAAAAGAAGAACTTTATAAATGATGTGGAAAGAATTTAATCACAGGTACAGCACACAAAATGAGCAACTGATATGCCAAAGCAAATGTCTTAGGAAATAAAGACTAGTTGTCTTCACTGTAAGAGGCTGATCTGTCCAAACAGGACCAAGGGTCATGGAGCAATTTCAGATGGTGGCTCTAAGACCATGAATCAGGGAAATCAAGTCATCCTCTCTAAGAGAGCCATAAGAAGTTGTGCTTTCTTCAGGAGTTTATGTTTCACAGCACTGGTTCTAAAATTGGGAAAGAGGATGCCTGGGTGGGCTGGAAAGAGTCTTTTCAAATGACATCTACTTGTCCTCAGAGGCTCGGATCCTTGGTAGGGTATGAGGAAATAGGGTGTGATGAGGCTGGAGAGTGTTGATCAGGCAGGAGAGTTTAAAAAGACTCCTTGGGCAATTCTTATAGTCTTAGAATCACTTCACATGAAATATAATAAAAATATACCTGAGCACGTGTGTTTATTGCAGCACTATTCACAATAGCAAAAACATGGAACCAATTGTGCTGCCCAGAGAAAGTAAACTGGATTTTTAAAAATGTGGTACATATACCCAATGGAATATTACAATAGCCATAAAAAAGGACAAAGTTATGAACTTCATAGCAACTTGGATGGATTTAGTCTATAATACTCAGTGATCTGTCACAAAAACAAAGAACTGAGTACCATAGTTTCTCATTAATAAACAGACCCTGAACAATTATCATAATACTATAAGAAAGGGATTGGCAATAGTGGGAAACTGCCGGGGGGGGGGGGGGACCACACACTTCGTCAATAAAGGTACCTAATCTCAAACGGGGTGAAGTGGGGATCAAAGTGAGGCCCAAACTTTACCTGTACAATGATCATTTGTGTGCCTAACCCAAAATTGTACCCCAATCTTTAAAATAAAAAAAAATTTGATTTTCATTTTTTCCCATCTATTTTTTTCTCTTGTTTCCCCCATCTATTATTGCTAATGATTTTTCCTTCAAAGTTTGCTTTTCATAAGACCTGACTTTTCTTATGCATGATAGGCTCTTATGGAAATTGCCATACTGATTTGCTTAGCCAAACTGCCCTAGCCAAGTAAAAAAGTTTTTTCCTCCCCCCTCAATTTCAAAAACTACTCATTTGCAGTGATAATAATCTTTCACATCTTGAGTTTGGAGGAAAAATTCAAAATTATACGATTGCCAGAAAATGTGGTAAATTCCCTTTTGTGTTGCTGCACAAGTATGAATTTATCCCAACCAGACCTCCCATGTTTAGGGACTTTCCTCAAACCCCTTGACTTTTTAAGATTATGAAACGTGCTCTGGGTACAGCTCCCCTAAGTATCCACACCCTCCCACTCCATGAAAGAGACAGAACATCTGCTCCTCATCTCTGGGAAAGTATATTTAATTATTGGATGCTTTTCTTTTCAAAATGGTGCTGGCTTGTTTTGTGTGTGTGTGTGTGTGTGTGTGTGTGTGTGTGTGTTTTCTTTTTGGCCTCCAGGGCACAAACTAGAATGAAATTATCTCTTCGATGTTTAAATCGGATAATAGCATCTGCATCAAAAAAAAAAATAACAGCTAATAGCAGAAAATTGTGTCTTCAATATTTACTGAGAGGCAAGAGTCAGTATCAGGCATTGGTTCTCTCAGCATTCATGAAATCAGTTTATTTCAGGAGACTTCAAGAAGCAAGGGCATGCCAAAAATGGGACCTTGAGAAAGCAAATGAAGATGATGTCATCCTGTGGACTTGAGGACCCCAAAATGATCAATTATTGTCTCTTAATCCTAACAAAATCTACTGGGAAAGTGTGTGTGTGTGTGTGTGTGTGTGTGTGTGTGTGTGTGTGTGTGTATGTAAGAGAGAAATAATACATTAGGGGAAGACAGAAACAAACCAGGCTTGTAAATCGTCTTACTAAGAAAACATAATGCCTTCCACATTTTGATATAGAAGACTGATAAAATGAGAAACAGGGATTTCACTATAGTATATCTTTACCAAAAAACCCACAACAGTTTAAGCAAGTGTGGGCTTAGCATCATTCACATTTGAACACCAACCAAAGACCAATATTCCCCATTTCAGTCAGAATTTTTTCTTGGCAGTTTTGTCATTTTCCTAATGTCTTATTTGTTTTAAAATTTGCTTTTCTAAAAACAAATGAAACTAGCCAAAGAGAAATTTGTTTTTGTTTTAGAACAGGAGAAGAAAAAAAAAAAAGATAGAAAATGTTCTCCAGTTTCAATTCAACTTAATTCAATGAATTTTTTTTAACCACTTCTAAACCAGACAGAGTCCCTGACCTGCTGGAATGGACATTTATGGGAGAGACATGCAATTAAAAACATGTACAGGCCAGGCTCAGTGGCTCAGCCTGTAATCCCAGCACTTTGGGAGGCCGAGGAGAGTGGATTGCCGGAACCTGCGTCTTCGAGACCAGCCGAGGCGACTTGGCGAGACCTCGTCTCTACAAAAAATCAAAAATTAGCCAGGCGTGGTAGCAGGCGCCTGTAGTTCCGGCGACTTGGAAGGCTGAGGTGGAAGGATTGCCAGAGCCCAACAGGTCGATGGCGGGGTGATTGTGAGTGTGCCACTGCACTTCAGACTGGGTGATGAAGTGAAACTCCAACTCAAAAAAAAAAAGTACAGTCCAGGTTGGAGGGAAACTTAACTCAAAGTTGCGGGGAGGGGGCAGAGCAGGAAAGTTTCTCAGAGAAGTGATATCTATCCTTGGTTCTCAAGCTTGACTGTTTTTCAGAATTTCCAGGGAAGTCCTTGAAAGACATATTCCAGGTTCTCGCTCTGGATCTTTAGAATCTCTGAGAGAGGTTTGCATATTTACCAGTTTCCCCAAGAGGTGCTAAAATGGTGGACTGGCACTGGGCTCCAGCAAGAGATGAAATATCAAGGTTGTATAGGAGCCTGGAAGTGAGAAAGAGAGCATTGGAAGGAGAGCTGGAAAAGAGTTGGGACTGTCACTGAGGAAGCAATGGGGGAGGGGGACAGTAAATTTCCCATGGAAGAATGTTCATGTGGTTTATGACCAGCAGGTATACCCTTGCTCTTTCACTTGTGTTAATAGAAATATACACAACTTCATCCAAGGAGAGTGCGATGCAGTCCTAAACCCTTTCCTCCATACCTCTCTCAGTCTGCCCTGTAAGATTTCCTCCATTACCTAAGGCTACCTGTGATGCTCATTTTAACTGATTCCACTTGTAAATCAGTATTATGTTTGTTTGAGCCTCGCTCTGATGATGGGGATAGGCCCACGCCACTGAGACTCACTGAGAGATGTGTACACACTGCTCCCCCTGACATAGGACCATGTTCTCACGTTGCAAATCTCCTCACTGACTTTATTAGAGAGTTATAATGTGGTAAGACTCTGAGAGGACCAGATGCAGCAGAAAGAACAGATATAGAACAGAGGAAAGGTGGTCTTTCATCTTCGTGTTCCAGCCAGCCTCACCTTTCCTCCTAAGGTGCATCAATGCTAACTCACCTAGTGAAACTGGAAATCAGGAAGATATGTCAGTGGTAAGATTTAATAAAAACATTTAGTGGTAAGGTCAGTAGATGGATCTTTGAAAACCACAAATTTCTCCCCAAGCCTCTGTTTAAGTGAATACACTTGCAGTAATAAGAAGTGAGGTTTCTCTAAACAGAGGAAGTAGATAAGCGAGAGAAAGCCAACCCCTTGATAACAATGATTATTACCTTTACCAGTAACCACATACAAAATAAACTGTGCTGGGGGACAATTTAAAGGCATCTCCCTTCACCCAGCATGTTTTCAAACAGGACTGTTATTGAAAGAATCACTCCACTTGGAGAACGTCAATTTAAACGCAACTGCAGATATTGGTCAATGAATCACTCCATTCTTTGCACAGTTTCTTGTAGCTGCTTCTGGTGTTCTCAAAGATGAGGAGAGGAGTAACCAAAGAATGGCTGAACCAAAACTTTGTTGTCTATTTTGAGACTAATCCAAACAAACAATTTGAACCCCACATAAAAAAATAAAGAGACCAGAGTCCCTTACTCAGAAGTATCTTCCCTTAAAGCTAGGCCAACATGTTGAAAAGAGTACTCACAGGTTGAAAATATCTAATAAAAACCATTGTGGAGATCCAGAAATTAATTTTGGTGAAAGAAAGCTTTCATACAACAAGTGATACTATGAAGTGTATAGCAGTGGCTTTGCATTGGATTCTTATTTTAGAAAAAAAAAAATCCTTAAATATAAATTGAATTACTGTTCTAACACTGTAGTTTAATTTGTTGAATGAAGCCAAAATCCAGATCAAAGGGAAAGCAATTTAAAATAAAAACTTAAAAGCTGAGTTCATAACTGAACTCTCATAAAACAGAAAACTTAAAACAATCAAAGTGTCATAGTTTTGAGCTATTCTTCCCAGGAGAGCGAAAGAAAAATGGAGCAATAAACAGAAGCAGAGAAATGCGGGAGAGATAAAGAAGCCAGAATAGTATGTCATCCATGGGCAGGTAGCTTGTCTGGTTCTCACACTTCAACCGAACCCAAATTCTGACTGTATAAGTGAGATGGAATAATAACTTTCCTTGGGTGTTTGATATAGTCTAAAGCTTGTGAATATGGATTCAGAAACATCTGTCTTCCACATCATCTGTCGATGGCTTGCCTTAGACTAAAATCTTGGGTGGAACTAATAGTTCCACTCATGCAAGTTGATGCCTCCGGGGGAAGGAGGTGAGAACACAGAAATATTAATACAGCCATCAGAGAAACTACTAGAAACCAGCAGCTGACACTGTTTAGTCTCATTGACTTACAAGGACTGGTAGCTTTAAAAGTGAATTATGAACGTGGTTAAGGGCTTGCTTTAGGAAAATGTTGGCAGGTATCAAAGCCAAACTGCTTGTGGCCACTTCTAAGCTTTCAGTTGACATGAATTTGTGGTTGAGAAGTCAGGAGGACTTCTCTGGAGCTAGAGTTTACCCTTCGTCATCTGATGCCAAATCTAAACCGGGCATGAACACCAATTTTTATAGAGTCAAAAGGACCATCCGACAGTATATAAAGTTTTATAATCTTATTTCTACAATATGATTCTGGCTGTTTAAATTTCCATCATGTTGAGAACGCAGAATAGAAGACACTAAATGCAGGGGCCAAACTTAGACCTACTCAGGGCCCAGGGGCTAGAAAAGTTTATACTGAACAATTACTTAGGCTTTGAGCCTGAAAAATTCAATATTGAAGTCAAGTTTGGTCCTAAAGAGAGAGCCCAGGGCACTGTGACATCAAGTAAGCACACTTTAATTTTTTTTTTCAGTTCTAAAAGCAAATTAAATAAATATGGCCCAAATCAAAAATTTCCACTTCATTAATGATTGCACCCAAAATAACAGGTATGTCTACATAAATGAATAATGAGCTACCATTTCTGAATCTGCACTTAGGATACACATAGAGTCAGCACCATGGGATGATTTCTATAGTAACTTCATGGTCCTGACTCCAAAGAAGTCACGTTATTTTCCTAGATTCACCCAGCAGTACAGATGCCATAATCACAGGACTGCTTATTTCTGGCACTCGGCTTGGCAGGTCGTGCTTAATCTCCAGGTCGGAGATTCGATGACACAGAACTTCATTTTCAGTGGTAAGACCTGACTAGAGGCCTAAACTCTACTGCCTTCTAGCCCAATGGTATTGAGCTAATTTGCAATGATCCATACTTTTGACTTGCCTTATTTCTAACCCTTTTAAAACTATATTCTTTTAAGTTCTGTTCTTATGTTCTTTAACTTTTGCCGTTAAACATTTGTTACATCTTTTAGAATCATACTTTTATGAAATGTTGATATATTAAAGCATGCAATTCCAAGATACAAAGCTGTTGCATCAATATGGTCTATGAAGTAGAACACTAGAGTTATTAACAGCATAAACTTTAGAGTCAACGTCCTAGATTTTTATCCCACCTCTGACACCTACTAGCTGTTTAACATTGACAAGTTTAACTTCTCAATGTCTACGATTTTATTTATTTATTTGAGACAGGGTCTTGCTCTGTCACCTGGGCTGGAGTGCACTGGTGTCATCATAGTTTACTCTCAGGCTCAAGCAATCCTCCCACCTAAGCCTCCCAAGTAGCTGGGACTACAGGCATGTGCCACCATGCCCAGCTAATTTTTTTATTTTTTGTAGAGATGGACTTTCTCTACATTATCCAGGATGGTCTGGAACTCCTGGATTCAAATTATACTCCTGCCATGGCCTCCCATCATGCTGGGATTACAGACATGAGCCACCATACCTGGCCTCAGTGTCTAAGGTTTTATAAAATATCGACTTTATAGCTGTCTTTTCTTCTCCATATTTTGAATACTTATTTTTAATTTTACCTTTTTAATTGATACATAATAGTATATATGGGTATATAGTGATGTTTTGATACATATAATGTGTAGTGATCTGATCAAGGTATTAGCTTATCTATCATCTCAAACATTGATAATGTCTTTAATGAAGAAAATAACGTACCTCATACAATAATTATATGAGAATTAAAAGCAATAATTCATGTAAAGTTATTAAAAAGAGTGCCTAATGCATAGTGTAGTACTAAATGGTCTAGTTTTATCAAATCAATATTTGTACATAATTTAAAAAGTAAAATAGCACTGGATGGGAAGGAGGAGAGATGGGATTCTAATTACTCCATCACAAAATGTCCAACCTGCTGAGGTAGCTTGTCTGCCAGTTCTGGAGCCTATCTCAGGTGCAGAGTCTGTAAAATAACAAAAGGCCTTTTCATTGTCATTTTTTCCCAGAGGGTACACAAATTTCAAATAAGTCCCATTCTGCCTTCCATCTTCTGAAACTTTCTTGATACTTGTAGCCCACAGTGTGTCCTCTCTTGGTCTCTTTGTCTTTTGGTCTTAAACACTTTAAAATGATTTATTGTCTGCTTTGAAGCATTTGGG
This sequence comes from Tarsius wallacei, assembly GCA_963574415.1. Taxonomy (NCBI): domain Eukaryota; kingdom Metazoa; phylum Chordata; class Mammalia; order Primates; family Tarsiidae; genus Tarsius; species Tarsius wallacei. Next base: position 64,619 of record CAUYQG010255605.1, read on the forward strand.
AGGAGGTAGGGTGGAACCAGGTGTGTTCATCCCACCTCAGAGTGTAAATATTTGACTACTGCTGTTATGAATACATAATCATAGTATTAGCTAATACTACCATTATAATGACCATTGCTTCTATCCTCTGGTCACTGTGATTATAAGGAAGCTAAACAAGGAAATGCTGGTGAAAAATCAGAACCTGGGCATGATTTGTGTATCTCAGCCTGGCTCTGAATATTTCAGCAGTGGAAAATTCTTTCTCCTCCCTCTTAACTAAATTGCACCTCTTTAGTGGCCTTTCCGAAACTTTCTGGGTTCCTTTCCTCCAGTAACTTTTTAATAGGTCCCCTGACTACATCGTGACCTCCTGGTGACCCTTTGGTTCCTTGCAAGTCCGTCTCTCATAAACCCATCTTAGCATTTCCACATTCCCTTCGCTTCTCACGGCTCCCAATCGCCCTGGTAGGCTTTCTCCTTGTCAGGTCATCAGCAGGTCTCCATTATTTGGCTCACAGATCACTGACCCAGCAAGATATAATTGAGCTTCAAATTAAGTCCTTTAACTGTGGCATGTGGTCCTGAGCTCCTCTGAGAAAAGGCTCTGTGTGTGGGTGAAATAACAAAGGAAATAAGAACAAACAATTGCTTCCCAGAATGCTTCCAACAATTCCACACGAGTAGTGAAAGGAAATTGGTATATCAAAACCAGAGGAATGAGAACCCAGAGTGTTCTATGACCTGGGGTTGTAGGAACAGTTGGCTGAATGGATGGTGTGGGTGGAGAGAAGCAAGCATGACTCTTCTCCCCTTCTTAACTTGGAGTTGTTCAGTGGGACCATCCAAGATCCTTTGTTTGCCTGGAATATGAATTATTGGCAATCCTCCCATAGACCTTCAGATGCAAGGACTCAAATTTCTGAAGCAAGCTTGAATTTCCATTCCCACTTCTTCCTACCTTTCTAAGTACTGCATAATCACCATGCAGAGAGAATGGGGATTCTGATGGCAAGTGACATCTCTGTTCTTCTAAAAGTTTCCACTGACTTTGGAATTCTCCCTATTTATGTGCGTATATTCCATGGAGATATAAGTACCCTAAGAAAGGCTGCCACACAACTGAAACCTCTGGTTTTATGTGGGAAACTCCAGCTCTATTGAGATAGAGCAGAGAACAAATGTAAGGAAATCAAATAAAGACAACCTTACAACAACTACAGCAAAGAGCCTTGAAGTGACATATGCAAAAGACCATTGTTTGGCAACTTCCCTTCTACCAAGAGATAATGCTATGAGATCAAGCTAGGAAAATTACGCAGGGAATCACATGCTATATGAATACGGTTAAATAATGGAATAATTTAGGTGAAGATACTGCAGTTGGCTGAAAACTCCTGAATTGTAATTGTTTGATACAAAAGAAACATTGGCAAAATTTCAAGTTAGAAATCCCCAGTTGATTCAACTTTCCCTTCCCACTGTCCCTTAGCAAACCTCCCAGCAAGCTGAGGAGACTTGCCAGTGGCATGAAATATTTTGGTTTAAAAGAAGATTGTTTACTCTGGCCGCTGAAATCCCACATGTCATCTCCTACCTTCTTGTGGGTTGAACAATACTGAATTCACGGAAGAGATAAGAAAACTTGCACTCAAATAAAATAAAATGCATTTTGATTTATTGGATACTTCATAGAATGAAGGAAGATACATGTATTCTTTCAATCTTTTGGCTTTTCCCATCCTTACCTTCCCCAAAACAGGTATTAGCAAGACTGAACAATGGGAATTTATACCAACCTCAGACCACTCAGGACAGGGCCCATTTCTTAAAAAATAAAGCACCCTCTCTTGTCTAATCACAACACTGAGTTAATTATAATTTTCATCATCTCTACCTAATTTTAAATAAACTAATAAAAAATAGAGTATTGGCCAGGCACGGTGGCTCAAGCCTGTAATCCCAGCCCTTTGGGAGGCCGAGGTGAGGGGATCGCCTGAGTCCATGGGTTCGAGAATAGCCTGGGCAACTTGGCGAAACCTCATCTCTACAATAAATTAAAAAAATTAGCCGAGCGTGGTAGTGCGCGCCTGTAGTTCTGGCTACTTGGAAGGCTGAAGCAGAAGGATTGCCGGAATCCAGCAGGTCAATGCTAGGGTGGCCATGAATGTGCCACTGCACTCCAGCCTAGGTAATAGAGTGAGACGCCAACTCAAAAAAAAAAAAAAAAAAATAGAACGCAGAGTATCTTATAAAATAAGTGACTTTCAAATAATTCTTTCATCCATATCTGTTTGGTAAACACAGGATTTAATTTTTCTCAATCATTTCTGTAGGAAAATTAAAGTGGTTTATAGGAAAGAAAACGTGAGAGATTTATTAAATTCGAGGAAATCATGGTACATGGGGCAAAAAACCATGACAATGCAGGAAGAAGTATTTAAGTAAATAGCCCTAATTTAAAATACTATTATGGCCTAAGGTTTTCTACCTTTCCATAAGTGGCAACTTTAAAATGCTATTTTAAAGTTTGCACCACACTAGCAAAGATGCAGCTGCTGTGTTGTTTTCCTTGGCAAGCATCAGGATCCTCTGTGGGTACTGAATAAACCTGAGCTTCGGAGCTCAGCAACTCTAGAACTGGACTGCTGAATGGTTCTCCAGAGAGTTCAAATATTTGAGTGAAAAGATATGCATAAAAATCACTTCTTGTTTGGATGCAAGGAAATATGGACACTTAACCAGGTGTGAAAACATGACGGAGCTTCTGTAAATGTGGTGTTGGGTATCGCTGGTCTCATGGGAAGTTAGGAAATGATCCTTCCCAAGCCATAGAATCTTGGAGGAAAAACTCAGCTCCCCAACTTGCACTAAGAAGTGTCCACCTCTGCTTTGTTGACCTGGTTTCCTTGGGGCTTTCAATTAGGAGCACATTCCTTTTCTCCCTTTACTGTTTTCAAGTTTAGTTCAGGTCAATAAGCACCTGAAGCTTTTTGGACAGCAAATAATAAGCTTAATCAGCCTCCTGATGAGTGAAAATGCTCTCTGAGTCTTACAGCACTTGAGCCTTTGGCATTTTCCTATTGAAGATAAGCCTAGATAATATCTGGGATCAAATGTAGTTGATGAGGTTTGAAGTGCCCAAATGCTTACTCCTTTTTTTTTTTTTTAAAGAGAACTTAGTTTCTATTCCACTAAAAAAAAAAGGTAAAAAAAGTAGACTATTAAGCACATAGTTTTTTCATCTAAAATAGTCTGTCTTTTGAAAAGTTTTCTTTAGAGCTCAAATTTACAAGTGGCAAGAAATTTTGCAGCACAATTCATTGCACATGGGATGCAAAGAGGCCAAGGAACAGTATGTTTCAAACTTGGCACACAGCTGAAAACACAATCTTTCTATCTGTGGAAGTTACAAAAGCCTGTTTCATTTGAGTAGGTCTGGTAAAAAATTGAATAATGGTTTTATGGAAATCAATAATACGTGAGCCATTCACAGTGGCTCTTTCAGAAGCACAACATCTGTGACTTTCTTTGGGAAATTAACTTCGTTCAAGTTACTGTTCATAAACAAAAGAATACTTTAAACATTTTGCTTTTTTGCCTATCGTTGGTAAAATTAAATCCATATTTCTAGTTTTTTTCTATCTATCCATATGAATAAACTAGTAGATACTCTGTATTATTCTTCATATAGACCACTTCTAGGAGACCAGTTCTCTGACTACTCAGGCATTATTGAGTGCACTGGCATCATAATCATCTTGAGAGGTTTCTTAACTTGTGACTCATTGTAAACTAATACATGATTGTGCACAAGTCAGATACATTTCTCATTAAAAAGGCTAAGAGTTTCTTTTATCCCTAGATATGGTTTCTAAGCCCCTAGACGGAAACAAAAAGGAATATCTGAGTCATCCCATGACTAGGTGAACCTAGCAACAAAGCCCATCTGCCTGGAAGAAGCCCTTTCTGTGGCACCCGAGTCATATGGCTCTTGCCTAACTACTCCTCTTAATTTCTGCTTAAAGTCTTGAAAGCAGGCCTTCTTTGCTAGTCAGTCTCATCTGTGGCCTCTGATCTCCCTATCCCACATCTTCTCTGTACATGGCCAAGGCTCACCTAGCAGCATGCTGGAAAATGGCTGCTTCATCACTATTTCATAATGACAGTGAAAGTGCACGGCCATAATGTAGAGGTTAATCATCCCAAAGTGAGCATCAGCTCTGCTACATAGCAAGGGAAACTGAGGAATGGCACAGTATTCTTGTCAAATTTCACCTATCAGCAGACCTTGCGGGTTAGTGTGAATTAAGTGGGTTTTTGACAAAGCTAGGGAATATTGTTTTGAGACACAATGCAGCGTCATTAGGTCTTGACCAAATACTCATATTTCCATTCAGATGCTCTCAACTTATGTAATCTCATGTGCTATAGGAACCCAGAGGAGAAAGATGACTTCTGACTAGAAACTTTGGAGGAGCTTTCTGAAAAAGGCAGTACTTGGTCAAGACAGTGAAGGCAAAGCAGAATATGGACCGTTATGTAGAGGAGCAGGAAGAGAGAGCATATACATGGGGGGAAACATATCAGAAAAGGTGGTGGGACAAGAATGGGAGTTGATGTTAGGAGGACAGATAGGAGAGGAGCTGGAAAAGCAGTCTAGGGGACTTAACCTGGTGGGCCCCAACTACTATGTCAAGGGACTAAACTCTTCTGTAGACAAAGGGGAGTCATAAAAGGGGAGTGTCCTAATCAGAGCAGTATTCTTAGATGAAACTGACAGTGCTAGGGGTTGGATTGGAGACAGGAAGGACAAGAAGCAGACAACAACTAGGAGCTGGTGCAGCAATTCTCAAGTGAAATGAGGGCCTGACTTATAGGTGATAGTGAGATTGGAAGTCAGAAAAAAGGAGAGATCAAAGATTTGGATGTGAGTTGGACTTAGGGGTTAAGGAGGAAGGAACTACTAGGCTACCTTGAGGTTCCAAGCCAAAGTGACCAGGACCCCTACATTGCTAAGGATGCACGTAGAAAACCTGTCCTAGATATGTAGCCAAGTTTTGCCCTGAAGACAGAGAACTGCAGGATAGAAAAGAGTTAAGAGCTAGAAATGTGGCTTGGGGATGGCCAAGGGGTCCGTACAAGGTAGAACCCCGTCTTAGTTTATTTTGTGCTGCCATAACAAAATATCTGGGGCTGGGTAACTTATTTAAAGAACAGAAATTATTTCTCACAATCCTGGAGGTGGAGAAGTCCAAGGTTGAGGGATCTGCAGCTGGCAAATGCCTTCCTGCTGCATTATTCTGAAGCAAAAGGTGAACGAGCAAGAAAGTATGCATACATAAGAGAGAGGAAGGCCGAAATCATTCTTTATCAGGAACCCATTCCCACAGTAACTAACCATCTCCCTCAATAACTAACACACTTCTGGGATAACAGCATTAGTCCATTCATGAGAGTAGGCACTCATGACTTAACCACCTTTTTTTTTTTTTTTCGAGTTGGGGCTGGAGTGCAGTGACAAGCTTACGGCCACCCCAGCATCAACCTGCTGGGCTCCAGCGATCCTTCCGCCTCAGTCTTCCAAGTAGCAGAACTACAGACACGTGCTACCATGCCCAGCTTTTAATTTATTGTAGAGACACAGTCTTGCCAAGTTGCCTGGTTGGTCTCGAACCCATGGGCTCAGGCAATCCACTCGCCCCGGCTTCCCAAAATGCTGAGGTTACAGCTGAGTCACTGAACCCGGCCAGCTTAATCACCTTTTAAAGGTCCCACCTCTCAACACTGCGGCATTGGGGATTAAATTTCCAACACCTGCTTTTTGGGGGACACATTCAAGCCATAGCAGACCCCAAGGCAACTAGAACAATGCTGTTCACTTAATACCTTTTCAATAAATACAGATGCTCCCTGACATGACTTGCAACAGGGTTCTGTCCTGATAAACCTATCCTAAGTTGAAGATGTCATACGTTGAAAATACATTTAATACCCTGATAAATTCATTGTAAAGTAAAAAAAATCCTAGGTTGAACCATTCTAAGTCCAGATGTTTCTTAACTTATGATGGAGTTACATCCCAATAAGCTCATTGTAAAGTAAAAAAAACAAAAAATCATAAGTCAAAGACAATCTGAATTAACTAAATGAATGAGAATGGAAAGGGGAGAAAGATAAAAATATATATTTATTAGTCCAACTTACAGCAAAGATTGAGTACCATGAAATCCAGGTACAAATAAAGTCTGGAAAGTATAAAAACTCGACGAAGCAGGTGCTCTAAAAAGCTTAGTTAAATTGAAACCATTCCTGCCATCTCGAACTGACTTAATAAAATAGGTCTAACATGATGTAATTATGTTATAGAACATAACTTGCATTAATGAAGTATAACAACCACTCGCAAAATTCAAGAATATTTTTCAAAGTACCAAGAGTATTGCTTTGCTCAATAAATTATGCAATCAAATGAACCCATGGCATTCTTCTAAAGTAGTGGAATGTCTGAATTCAAGAATCCAGGCACCACGCTGCCAGAAATGCCTCATTACACGAGATGTCCAGCATTTTGAATCTCTCATTGAGTGCAATGCTTCTATTCATCAACTGTTGTAAATAGTTTTATGTTGTTTTACTCTGTTTTATTTTCCTTCCTGAAATGAGCAGCATGTTATAGCAGCAAAGTTATAGACAAAAATTATTTCTCTAAGCACTTACTTTTTCTCTCTCTGTCTCTCATTTCTTGAATATTTGAGTGCTGGTGAAAGATAAGTGTTAGTATTTGTCCAAGAAAACATCAATGGCAGAAAAGAAATGAAGAACCATAATAATACCACCAATTTGTATTTATATAGCATCCTTACTGGAAAGGGCTTAGAATGGTTTTAGAACTATTTCATTACACTAGTGTACATGGAAAATATGATGGTATTCATATTATAGATTTTTTAGCTTGGTCAATAAAACTTTCTGTACTCTACCAATAAAGAGTATTATTAAGATGTCACCTCTTAAATCTGAGTTATCTTTTCGTGAATGGTCAGATTTTTCTAAGCTTCCATAGTGAATATATCATCCGAATGATTTTCACTAAAGTTCCCTTGGCTGCAGAGCTAAGCAGGATTAATAATTTGAAGAATCAGGGCCTTTCATTTAAAAAAAAGATAGTGTTACCACCTGAGTAGTGGTGAGGGATGGCAGTGGAAAGGGAGGAGTGAGCTGGGCAAGTAAAAGAAATGTACAGAGAAACCTTCATATGCAACATGTACCTTTTAACTACAAATAAATAAGTAAATGACAAAAAGGACATTCCAACTCTGTCAGTGGAGTCTACAAATTCTAAGTTTCTCCTTACCTTTTTCAAGCCGGCTGCCAAGGATAAGGTAAAATGAGTTCTAGCTAATGGAATTCATAAATCATTTGTAAGCCTGCCTGGGCACCTTTCAACTTTAGCATTCTTTTGTGTGGTACTCAAATGAGTTGGCAGGTAAGGCATTTTAAATACCTCTTAGCCACTGTCCTTTTTTCACTGCTACAAAACCTCAAAGAGAGGGGAAGAAGGGGGACTAACAATCTTGCCTTCCAGGCCACCAGTGATCTCCTCTCAGGTAGCTAGGCACAGAGACAGAATCTGCTCGCTTATGAAAAGGGAGTCGGCAAAGGTGGAAAAACACAGCTCAGCTACTCTTCTACTTAGTCCTCAAATATTCATGGAGAGGCTGCTGGGAGCTAATCTTGGGAGGGATTCAGAAATTTTAAAAAACCAATTCCCGCCCTCAAAATAATTTTTTAAGGGAGGAACAATGAAACTCCCCATTGCTGCTGCTGGGGAAGTGGCTGGGCCAATCAACCTTTGCACCGGGCCTCCGTGGGCTATGTGCAAGCCCTTCTAATTTGTGACTCTTTTAGCCTAATGGAAGGTACCAGGCAAAACTATGAATTATTTAACTTGTCTTGGCCCCTCCAGTCCCATCCATCCTGTCTTCTTTCTTTTCCGCGTTGCTGCTTCCTGTCCTCTCTCATCAACCCATTTCAGAAACATCACCATCCTGTTCACAGCTCCCTCATTCTCTCAGAAAAAGATCTGAAGTAAGTCACTGAAAAAGAACTGGCATGTATTTCCTCTTATGATTAGAACACAGCAAGGCATCTTTTACAAGAGACAGTCACTAAAGCAAGGAGGCTGGATTTCTTGCATGACATAGAAAACCACATCCTCTCTTGCTTTAGAGATACCACCAACCCCAACCTTAGCAAGAACTTTTGTCCCAGTGACACTTACACTTAAGGATATGTTGCAGTTCAAGCTATCTCAAGCGTTCTGAGCTCGTGAATGAGGCAGTAATTTTGGAGCAGAGGGCTCTTCCTGAGATCTCTCTGAAATCACTCCTTTCATGTAACCACATACCATGGTTCTGTCTCTGAACCTATACTGTCCAATAGAGTAACCAGTAGCCACATGCAGCTGTTTAAATTTAAATAATTTAAAATTAAATAAAGTTAAAAATTCATAGTCTTAGTCATCTAGCCATATTTCAAGGGCTCAGTGGTGATATGTGGCCAGTGGTCACCATACTGGATAACACAAACATTTTTTTCTGTCTTTGCAGAAATGACTATTGAACAGTGCTACCCTGAGCCAGTGTGCAAACCACGGCTGAGGATCACGTTCAGATGTGAAGTTTACATAACAGCAATTTAACCAGCGTTTGTATAAAAAATCAGCCACTGTAAGATGATATAGTTATGCAAAACAATTTATTCTTCTACATATAATAAGACCAGAGACATTTTTTATTATATACCAAAGAAAGAACATAACAAAGACTTTCTAGATACGGTAAGGATTTAACTGGCATACATCAGAAAAAAACAACAACTTATCTTTTAAACAGGCTTAGTCTTTGGAGATCTATGTAAAGAGGCACTTTGTAATTATAATAATTGTTATACAATACTCTAACATTCACATAAATATTTTAATCTTCATATTGTTCCTTTAATGTCTAATAAAAGTACACACAGAAAGCTTGCAGTGTTTTAAGTTGGCATATTATACAAAAAGCACAAGGCATTCACCAGCCAACCAGAAATGGGACTCAGTACAGGAACTGGAGCAAAGAAAATGACATTAAATACAAAGAAGGGTCACATGACAGCTATTCATAAAACCCTGCTCCTCCTGTTGCTCCAGCAGCTGGGGGACCTTATCTTTGCCTTTTAACTAGCCCTGGGTGCTCTCTTTCTTAATGACAATAGAAATATTAACTTTTCTAGACCCAGGTCTCCCATGGCTCATTGCTCTGCAGCTGTCCCTTCGTGGGCCTTGTCTGCAGCATGCCAGTGGCTTCACCAATGTGGGACAGGTTTAGGTGACACAGTAGGACAGAGTTATGAATTACAAGCCAATGAGATTTTGAGAATGACCAGATCAGTGACTGAACTTCAGGGAAGAAATATATTTCCATTCCTAAGACCCCCACCCCAGCCTCATTCTGAATTTCCCTCTATTTTCAACCCATCCCTTAATAGAACGACAAAAACAGAAGGACATAAAGGACAATGCTTTAATTCTGTGCCTCTTCCCACCTGCATCCAACCAGGTCTTCCCCTGATTCCAGAAAGTGAATTCCCCTTCCCCAGGACAACTTACCCAGAGGGCAGCTTACCACTCATAGACCCGCAGAATCAGCTTTTCTAATTTGGTATGAGTTAAAATACATCCCAAAGATTCTTGTTCTTCCCACCTACATCCCAGCAATATGCTCACTTTCCTGGTGGTTTCTCATGAAACCTGAAGATAAATCATTCAAAATTGCATCTATCAGTCAACACATACTTAGTGGCACCCATTATGGATCCCAGCTCCTTGCCTTCATGGAGCTTCTGGATGGAAGCATTATCCTCTGTTAAAATGCAAATATCTGAGTCTAAAGAGTGACAGAGTCACTAAGGCTCTAGCCATAGACAATTAACTAAAGCATGTGGACAGCAGGGGAAGGGTGTGTTGGAGGAGCATATAGAGGCCATACTTGAGCACCCTCTCAACAGAGTAGGAGGCACAGAGAGGAGAAGTGAAGGATCTCGAAGCTCAACCTTGGCACAACAATGGTGAAGTGCCAGCCTGTGGCCTCCATTTCACCAACAAGAAGCTTCTGGTGATTCATTAGAAGCACCTTTCATTTATTTTGTCAACTCTAGTTTTGCTCATTGTTTCCCTAAATACTTAGGCAAGCCTTTACTGAAAGAGTAATCCTTAAAACATGTTACTTTGCTGAAATTCACATGTTAACACAAAGCCCCCAAATAATAATCCTTTCTCTTCATCATACTCTGCTCTTGAATGTAAGTAGTATATCATATCATCTGTGGCACTGGATTCTCCTTGCTCTCTTGCTCTTGGAGAGAGGTGTCAGGGCAAAGGCAAAAGACTGGGAGTTAACCAGCAAGCACTCTCCTGTCTTCCAGGCTGGATGGGAATGCTGCCTTGGAAGAGATAAACAGAGCTGAGCATGTTTCAAATCTTGCAAGGAAAAGTAGGCATGCTCAGCAACTGAGCTTCTCTGTGACTCCACCAGGATGACAGTTTTAATTGCACTCAGTGGATGAACTAATTATGGTCAGAGAAAGTTAACACTGGGGTTGCAATGAATGACACATTTTTTCCTGGGAAATGCCACACACAGGTGACATCCTTGCACAATTCAAGTGCTTCTTCAAAGGTTTGGGAAGATATTTAAACTAAGAGTTCAGATAAAGGGGAGGGGGAAAAAGAGTATCTGTGTGGAACTGTGAAGGTTGAGTGGTGAGCAGGAAGTGGAGTTCAAAAGAGGTAGAATAATAGCTCACAAAAGGCAACAATAAGTGGGAAAGAGCAATTAATTGGATCAGTCTGTTACAGCTCAAAACTGTCTGATAGAAGGACGACGTAATATCCTGATTCCCGAGTCAGGATCCCAAGTCTTCCATATGACTAATAATTAAAGCCAGCTCTTTGGAGATACACTCTTTAATTTGTATATTTGAAAGGGAGTATGCTGTTAACCCTTTGACCTTACTTGAAATTTTCTTTTGAAAGGTAAATTCCTTAAGATACTCATAAAAATGTTTGAAAGCATTCTAGATGATCATGACAAATTTGAGGTCCTAATGAAAGAAACAGGAAACAGACTGGGCGTGTGGCTTACACCTATAAGCTTAGCACTTTGAGAGGCCAAGGTGAGAGGATTACCTGAGCCCATGGGTTCGAGACCAGCCTTGGCAGCTTTAAGAGACCTCATCGCTACAATAAATCAAAAAAATTAGCCGGGCGTAGTAGTGCATGCCTGTAGTTCCAGCTACTTGGAAGGCTGAGGCAGGAGGATCACCTGAGCCCAGCAGGTGGAGGCTGCGGTGGTTGTGAGCATGCCATTGCACTCCAGTCTGGGTGACAGAGTAAGACTCCGACTCAAAAGAAAAAACAAAAAAAGAAAGTACCAGGAAACTACCTTCACTTCCAAATGCTCAGCCACATCCTGCACAATCCTCAAAGTCTGCTGCTTGCTTTAGCATGTTCTTCAGGGAAGCTTACTAGGGAGAGTGTCAGTTTTTCTATTTCTTTCTCCATGTTGTTACCCAACTTTTATGTTCACAGGCACATATATACATATACTAACTGCATTAGGAGTTTTGGCAAAAGCAGAACAATGAGTTATACTACAGTGAGCAGAGATGAATAACAGGCCATTGTTTGGAATCTCAGAATACAAAACAGAGATGTGCATTCAGCCTGTTCTCCCTCACCAGCTGTCACCTGGGGGAACCCTGGATGACCACAGGAGAAATGACCCCAGTCCCTGTCAAAATAGTTACTAGCACAACCATGCTGGAGGTTGATGATTTCTTGATTTCTCTCTCTCTCTTCTTTTCTTTCACTATAAAAATGAGGTCTCACAATGTTGCCCAGACTGGCCTCAAACTCTTGGGATCAAGTGATTCTCCTGTCTCAGTCTTCCAAAGTGCTGGAATTGCAGGTGTGAGCTACCACGCCCAAACAGATTTCTTGATTTTTTTCATGCAATTTTTAAACTAGATAATAGACTCACCTCCAATTCTGGGAAGGTGAACTATTCAAGTTTTGGAACTAAGAAAAAAAATGAATGATAAATATCCAGTGAAATACATGGTATTGAAGTTGAGAAATGAACAGAGGAAGGATTTTTTAAACGGGGATTTTACTCTCTGCTTCTAGCAATAGTCAATGTTTTCTCTCTCCCTCTATAGGAACAAGGAAGCATAAAATGGCCCCAGTGTTGAGAAGAAACAATGGAGGATGCATTGTATTGTTGGTGGGGCCAGGAAAATATACCAACTGGAAAGAAACAGCAGAATGGCATCTCCAGGGACAGTCTGAGAATGAGGGCTCCACACTGGGGACAACTGAAATCAAGGTACCTGGCAGAGGCCAACACCAAAGGCCTATAGAACCCAGGGAGCCGAAGAAGAAGGCCTCTAGTCAGTGCTTAGCATCCATTGGAATCACCTGTTATCATGCACAGGGGACAGAAGACAGGCCTCAAACCTCAGAGATTCTCTTTCAGTAGTTCTGAGGTGGGGCCAGTAGCCACATGTCACCTTTCCCCAAGAAAAGTATCCAAGAGACTGGAATTTGTGGGGGAACTCAGTCTTCATGTTCCTTTCACAGGCAGTGCAATGGTGTCATCTGTCAAGTCTCTTAGTAGAACACGGTGTTGACTTGCTCTCAAGTGAGGAGCATCCATCTGTCCAGAGAAGGCCATGTTCCCAGGAATCAGGAGAAGAGCCTCATTGCTGTGTTGATTCTTGGTGGCAGAATCTTTTTGGGTAATGGTCACACTGGGAAAATTTGGGGTAGTGGTTCAAGTGTGCATATAGTTTTTTGGACCCTTCTCTAAATTAATGGAAAAGTTTGTTACTCTGTTATGCTATTTCTTCATGTTGTCAGTCTTCAAGAAACAACTCAAGCTATCCCTGCATATAATACCAGGACTCTTTTCCTCCCTCCTTTCACAAGCAATGGTTTATCTCTAGACATATTAAAAGTCCTTGGAGATTTCTGAACACCTGTTCAGAGAGCTGAGAATCACATTAGTTCTGGAAAGAAAGCTGAGATTGTCAAACACGTTGGCTTTGTTTGGTGTTGAACTTGATTTGGTGGTGATGGGATCAGGCACTCCCAAAGGGAAATTACAGGGATATACACAATACTTTTAACTGAAAATTCAATGACTCCCAGGCGAGTAAATTCTGTTTAGCCACCTAAAAATTGTGTCCCCAGGTGATCTGAGCAAGACAGCCACATTAGCTATTGGTTGAAAAGCCTCAGTTCCACTGCAAAACCATTTCAGCACTTGTTCATTAAATTTAAAACATCAAAGAGGATTTGCAAATCTGGAAAACATTTATGAAAAATTTAAATGGGGTGTCACTTTGGCAGTGTAAGTGGCATGAACTGTTTGATTTTCAACTATTTACAGATGTATCTAACTCCAGAATTAATGCATGTATTTTCCAGGAGAAATTTCATATGCAAAGTTTTGACCAAATTTGCCTGAAAGAGGAAAATTACTTTAACACTAACTAGTGTGGAACCGTTTCCCTGATGTAGTATCTGTCTCTCTCTTGGTGTATGTGAGAAAAGAGAAATATTTTTCTCTAAATTTGTATTGTATTATAGCTCTTGATATCAGAAATTCTGCTTGAGAAGATTTAAGAACTTAGTGTTCTATCCTCATTTTTGTTTGGAATTTCTGAGTTCCAAATATACCAGATCCATTCCTTCCTGGTTCGTGTTTATACTTGAGAACTTCTTTAAATAACTATGTGGAAACGGTCACATAAGACAATGCCAAAAGACAATATGACCTGAGAACATATCTGGCCCTCTACAAGTCTTGAAGTTTCCTCAAATATTGTTTTTCTGTTATGGATTACAGCAAATGAATGTTCCTGTGACTCAGAGCCTCAACCCATGGGAAAAGAGTAGAGAAATTTCAAGTTTTTGTGTAGAATATTTTGAAAGATTAAGTGGTTTCTGTAGTTCAATTTTAGTTATTATTTATGTCACTTTTTACTCCTAGAATGATTTGATGTGACTTACAAAAGTACATACAATACTTTAGAAAGCAAGTCAAGAAAATGAGGGAAAAAAAAAAATAATTGCCATTCATGTATTTCACCAGAGACTGGCTGCATATTGGAACCTAAATTTTCTAACCACCAATCTAGAAAAGAAACACTCTAAAAAAATAGAAAAGAAAATCAATTATTCAAGAAAAGCATAACTGGTCCTGGTACTAAGACCTGAGTGGATATTTTTACATAGGTCACTTTATTCTACAATATTCTCAACAGCTTTCTCATATGATATAATAATGACTTATTTTTAATTTTTTTATAGTCAAGGTCTTGCACCAGACTAGAGTCCAGTGGCACAATCATAGCTCACTGTGGCCTCAAACTCCTGGACTCAAATGATCCTCCCATCTCAGCCTTCCAAGTAGCTGAAACTACAGGCACCACTACCATGCCTAGCTAATTAAAAAAAATTTTTTTTTGTAGAGACAGGGTTGCACTATGTTGCCCAGGCTAGTCTTGAATTCCTGAGCTCAAGTAATCCCCCCACTGCAGCCTCCCAAGTATTTGGCACTGCAGGTGCACACCACCATGCCCAGCTTTTTTTTTTTTTTTTGGTGTGGATAGTATCTTGCTATGTTGCCCAGGCTAGTCTCGAACTCCTGGCATTAAGCAATTCTCCCGTCTCAGTCTCCTAAAGTGCTGAGATTGTGATTATGGGTGTGAGACACCAAGCATGGCCAATAATGACTTCTAAAAGACTGAGTTCCAATGAAGGCCAACGGTCCAACTCCAAAGGAGAGCCCAAGAAGAGCAATACATGAAAAGGCAAAATGGTGCATTCTAGAAAATCAGCCATACACTAAGCTGGCTTAACCCATAAAGAAAATTTTATGTATGTGGCAAAATAGATGGACTGCATGTCCTTCAGACAATCGTTCCTGAATATTATTGTCTTGAAAGCAAATCTTTGAAAAATGTGCAACAATGTCCCACAGTCATGCTCCTATGTATTCCTTGGGGAACCTTTCAAAAATGCAGTTCTCAGACATCACCCCGAGTGTAATATTTTAGAGTCTCTGAGTAAATAGCCTATATCTGTAATTTGTAAAGCTTACCACTGCCCTTAAGTACTTGACACTGTTTGTCTTTCACAAATGTGCCTCTTTCTATGCCTTCTGTGACTCTCAATCCTCTTGCTGGTTCCTTTACCTTTCACCCAGCTGCTTCTCAGATGGTGCTTCTTTCACTTGTTTCTTAATGAGTTGTGACGCTTTCTCATTTTTCCTCTTCAATTTTACGCCTAGTCACATAAACAAACACATACATTCAACCACCCCACCAAAAGTCTCTCTCTTCAAAACTATCTTTCCCTAGCCACAGTGCAACGCTTTCAACTACCTGTCAGGCATGGTCACATGAATCTCTTATCAGCGTTTAAAACCCATACCCATCTCAGTTGAGCCTTCCTTCTCTACCAGCTCCATCATCTCCAGTACCTTTCCAGTTATGCAAATCTGAAACCTCAAAGTTAGTGTCCTCCCTTTCTTGGCCTTCGCACCATTTCCAATCAAAATCCTCTTAATGGTTTTTCTAAAATATCAATCGCATATCTTGGTCTTCATTGTCTTATCACTGCTACTGCCCTGCATCAGGTCATCTTGACATCCCACCTGGAGTTAACAGAACTCTATAATATCCTTCCACTCTAGACACTTTAGGAAGAGTTGAAATCGTTTGGATAGAACTAATTTTAGATTCCTAAAGCACACCCCTGACCTTAAAAGTCTTGTTTCTATGTAATTAAGAATAAGTTATGATGTCTTCCGATCTCAACCTGCCTTTCCAAACATCCTTACCCTGTATAGTTTCTGCATTTTCTTATCTCTTTGCCAACATAAACACTGTTTCCTCCAGTAGAGATATCTCTCTACTCCCACCCCAAAGGAGGTCCCAATCCTGCCTGGTCTTCAGGGCCAGTCAACTGTGTAACCCACACCCAATTAGAATAATGTCTTTCCCCAAATTAGAGTTCAATTAATATTGAATGAATGAGTGAATAAATGAATAAATAAGTATTCATTTCAGAATTTTCTCTTGGCGACAACATCCAGGGAAATTAGAATTTTTTTTTCATCATTTCTCATTTATTTGACTCAGACTTTGCGTAGGGACAGTTTTTGAACTGCTTTGGCACTTAACAACCAAAGAGAAAAAGCAACCCTTCACGGGAAGCAGAAAACCTTTCAAGTGAGCCAAGTGTCGTATCCACTCAAGGAGACCTTGCTTCACACCACAAATCAGAGCATCTGTGAGGGGCAAGCCTAGGCATGACACAGGGAAATACGCAGGATGGGAGCTTGCCCAGGATCACGAGAGTGGGCAGCTGGGCACACGAGCAATAGCTCAGTTAGAAAAGAGGCATGGGGGGCTCGGGAGCGCTATCTGTTCTTCACCTGCCTGCTATTATGGGTGCAATGACACCATGGGACACTGTGATTTATCAGAGGAAAATAGCCTGGTAATAGGAGTAGAACTAACCCTCATTAAGATGAAACAGTGTCTGATATCCTTGAGTCAGACAAAAGAGAACATGAAATTGGTGTGGTCAGCATTACTGCCATACTGCATTTGAAAAGAATCAAGCCAAGTGGCAATTGACAGCACTTCAGGAGCAAAAGACCCAAGAATGAAATAGAAACATGTTGAATGTAAACCTCTAGTCTTAAATGCATTAAAATATGACTTTGCATTTGATTTCCTTCCATGGTGAGATCATTCAGAACCAATCTATAAGAGGAACAAGGTGTATATACATTTAATATGTTCTTGCCAAAGCACTACAGCAAAGGGTGGTGGTAGGATTAATTTAATTACCAAGCTGTCATCCTTTTGAAATAAGTATGGGTGTGCTTTTAGTGCTGAAAAGACCAAAAGCACTTTATAAAAAGGGTAGAGTGGGGGGAGACAACTGGTGACATCTGACTTAGAGAATATTGGTGCCCTCGGCAACAGTGCTCCAAGGTCCTTAACTATTAAATAAAGGGCTGTCAGTGCTCCAGTGTTGCTTTGCTTCTTGCCACCTCCCAACACTGGAGGTAAGGTAGAGGCTCCTATTTAGAATCTCTCTTAGCTACTGAGCCACACAGACTGTAAATATGAAACAGTCTTCGTGCAGATGAAAGTCTACATCCTCGAGTTGTTAAGAAAAGAGTCAACATGCTTTTGTCCAAGAAGCAAATGGTAGCCAATTGCCTTTTACTCCATGTCTGATTTAGTATTGCTTGTTGTTCTTTATTGATTAACAGAATAAAACTTAGTGATCATTTTTCTTCCCCAACAAAAATATCTTTATTTTTATTTTCCGTTTGTTTCCAACCCAGGGAAACATCCTCAACCTTTTATCTCCCAGTCTTTGATCTCCCTCCCTGCCCTCATCACATTTCCCAAACAACTAAAGAGCAACATTGGGCTAAGGAAGAAACTTCCAGCTTCCTTGAGAACGTAGCAAAGGTCAAATCTATTCTGGGGCCCTTAGCTTGAGGGCCTGCCATGTGGGAGAAGAAGTTTCCACTGACCCCTTCTGGCTGTAGACTTGAAAGAATATGAGGCCATATTTTAATAAGAATTGACACAGTCTATTCTTAATTTTAAAAACGTCAAAGGAGATCCATCTATACATGGCAGATATTACATTGTTTAAAAGCAAATTTCTTGTTGTTAGACCATTTCATTAGAACAGAATGTTGTATGAAATAAATCTTTGGAGAGCATTGCCTTATTGGACAGACAGCACTTCTTCAGCCAACTGTGACAGCAATAATAAAGGGTGCAGTTCTGTGCTGTGGGAAAAGGCAAAGTAAACAAAAAAGTGCAATATGTTCCTTACAGAGATTTGCTTTGAAACCTGACCCATAATCATTGCGAAGGAGGAAATACTTTCCTATCCTTCTTCAGAAACCTACTTCATCTGAACTTAAAACTAAGAAGCAATAAGCTTTTCTGATTTTAATCTTCTTCAAATAAATAAATTCTTCCAACAGGGCAAAGGGACAAAAACACATTGGACCAGCAATGCGGAGTTTCAGGGACTCCACGAGTCCCTTCTGAAGGTTTTTGATCCAGCTTTTCCCACCTGCAAGGTGAGAATCAACAACTGACATCATATAGGTTGAGGAAAACTCACCAACAACAATAAAAAGAAAGCTTCTCTTGAAAGATTCTGCACTTTGTGAATATGCAATTCAAATCACAGCATTTACATTATTTGGAGGAGCTTTCTTAAGGGCGTCATCTTTTTAGCTTTGGCTCTCCTGGTAAATTTTTTCCCAAGGAGAATTGCAGCAGAAGACAAAAAGGTCAGAAACAAAACATTTGTTCACATTCTAGAGCCAATATAAATACGGTGTGCGTGTGATGTGTGATGGGATGAGAGGACACAAGGAAACCCATGTTGACCTGCTCCAAAGCCCTCTGCCAACCCATCCCTAAAAAGTTATCTTAACAGTCAATGGGAGATGGCAGAGTTTACCCCAAAATCAATACTGGGGTCAGCAAACAAGCAAGCGCTGCAAAAAATGGCAACCCTTTTTTACTGTGAAAAATGAACATTTCATTTCCTCTATATTTAGCATACAGCAAAGAGTTGTTAATGAATTATATGGTTATGAATTAAAAGGAGTTTTTTTGTATGTGATTTAGGAAAAAAAAGTGAAAAACCCACACACAGAAGAACCATCATTTCACATTAATGTAATTCCCTTTCCCACCCATTTCTCACAATCATGTACTCTTGATATATTTAATCTTTTGCAATGGTTCCCATAGCAACTCCTCCTGGTAGTGGCAGAGCTGAAGGCTACTGTAGTCTTGAAACCCATCCCTGCCTGAGCAGGGTTTTTTTAAATTTTCTTTCTCTTTCCATTTATTTGTTTATATTAAACCTTCTGTATCTTAGAACTCTCCTTGCATTGACCATCAGAATTCTGCCAGAGATAGCAACATGAGATTTTTTTTTAAGGGCAGAAAATGTGTTGTTTTGTTTTGTTTTGTTTTGTTCTTTATGGTTTTCAAAGCAGAGGCCCTGATTCATTTAAATCTCTCCTCTCTATCACCACTTACAACCTCCTTAGCAGCATGTATGAACATGAGGAGGTGCTCTTTAAGGGATATTAATTAAAATTTGTCCCGAGAGCATAAAAACATTACCTCAGGAATACAAGATGCTGGAATTCCCCTGTGCAAAAATGCATGGGTGACATATGCGGGGTTTGCAATGGCAGCTTTGGGATTGTGTAATGCTTAAGAATTCAAATAGTAGGACATATTTCTCATTTTCTTCCCGCAATTTGTTTCTCTGCCCCCAGATAATACCAACTCTGAGGAGTGGGCTCAGGGACTAGAAAATCAAATATTATTATTAATCACTGTAATTACTTTTCTTGGCCCAACTGTGGAGCTGGGAAGCAAACCAAATTCTCTTGAGTGCAGTCTTAACTAAAACATGTTGCTGAGCCACCATTACCTCATCTTTAGTCATCTTAAACTAGAAAGAGTATTACTGCAAATTATTTCTTTAAAATATAATTGAGCTTGTTTATTTATGCCCACTCAACTTATAAAAGGCACAGTTTAAAGCACTTCTCCCTAAAGATCGAGAAAAAGTTTGTCACTAACTCCCAAATGTTCAAAAAACTTCAACATAAACATAATTTGTTTGAAAGTTACTTATAGAGCCAGGTGTGATGGCACGCACCTGTAGTTTCAGCTACTCGGGAAGCTAAAGTGTGAGCCCAAGAGTTTGAGGCCACAGCATGCTAAGATCACACCTGTGACGAACCATGTCTAGTCAACATAGTAAGACCCTGTCTCTAAAAAAAAAATACACAAAATAAAATAAAAAATATATTTATGTTCATTTCACATGTATGTTCCTTTGTAGAATATACTGTTGCTTACCAATTGAAGAAGATTAAAGTTTTAGAGTTAATAATACTTAAGTGCCTTGTTTAAAATTATAGCAGTTATACTTCTAAAAAATTAGTGACATACTCTCTTTTGTACTAAACGTACGCCTAAGGCCTCCATAGCTGCAAAACTCTATAGTTTTGCATTGAAGAAATCTATTTGCATTGAAGAAATCCTAGATTTGTGTATTTATTAAGATTATTCTTCAGCGGATGGGACTAAAGTGATTTTACCTTAAACAAACCAAAACCAGTGTATTATGACAATTTTCTGAGAGTGGAAAGTTAAGTATCCAGGAAAAACTGTGCCATTTTCTAATTTATGCAGAAGCAAATATTAAATCCATTAAATCCTTTCTATTGAAAACCATCAATATGAACTACAGAATACACCAAAATATTCTGATTCAGATTTATGGTCATATGAAACTGAGCTATACTCAACGACAATTAGAAAGACTGTCTGAAATTTTCAGCCAATGGATTTACTATCAGGCAGACAACTTTGAGACTGCATGGACTCAACATTATTGACCATGTATTAAAATGTCACTGTGACTTAGCTTTACGGGTGGCAGGAAACCAAACCATTCATTTTCATGAGCTAATGTAGACAAATTGCATTCTTATATGATTTGGGGCACATCAATTTATCCCATCCAATCTAGTTTCTTCACCTAAAAAATAATTGCAGAATCCCTAAGAGCTCTTTGGTTTTATAGGTACACAGTATTAAAAATTGTTCATATTTTGTGGGTCGAATAGCACCATGTGAGAGAAATAATTCAACTTTTACTTTCTTTTTGAAAATCATATTGAAGTATAACTGACATACAATAAACTATACATAAAGTGTACAATTTGATGAGTATTATTTAGTATTATCATCACAATCAAGATAATGAAGATTTTCATCACCCAGATAAAGTTTTTGCATTCCTAATATCTCCTTCTTGCCTAGCTCCTCCCCGCTTCCCATTTCAATCTCCAAGAAGCCACTGATCTGCTTTGTTTCATCATAGATTAGTTTGTATTTCCTAAAATAGTACATAAACAGAATTATACATACGAATTCTTTATTTGGTCTGGTGTTTCTCTTACAGTATAATTATTTTGAGATTCATCCATGTTGTTGTGAATAGTGATAGTTTGTTCCTTTGTATTGCTGAATGGTATCCCACTATGTGGAGATACCAGATTTGTTTATCCATTCACCCACTGATGGACATCGGGGTGGTTTCCATTTGGCATAATTACAAATAAAGCTGCTATGAACATTTGTGTATAAATCTTTGTCTGCACATACATTTTGATATCTAAGAGTACAATAGCTGGATCATATAGTAAATATATCTTTAACTTCTTAAGAAAAGACCAATAGCAAATAGTGAGATTGACTTGTAATAATAATAATAATAATTTTTAAAACTTCCCAACAAAAAGAAACCAAAGACTAGACAGATTCACAGCCAAAGAGGAACTGGTACTAGTTCTACTAAAACTATTTCAAAAGGTTGAAAAGGAGGCAATTCTCCCTAACTCATTCTATGAAGCCAGTATTACCCTGATATACCAAAGGACACACACACACACACACATACACGCTGCAGACTAATAATCCTAATTAACACAGGTGCAAAAATCCTCAACAAAATATTAGCAAACTGAATCCAACAGCACGTTAATAAAATAATCCACCAAAATCAATTGGGCTTCATCACAGGGATTCAAAGATGATTCAACATATACAAGTCAATAAATGTGATTCACCACCTACACAAAATCAAAACCAAAACCCCTATGGTCATTTCAATAGACCCGGAAAAAATCTTTGATAAAATTCAGCATCCTTTCATGATTAAACAACTAAAAAAAATGGGCATAGAAGGAACACACCTCAAAATAATAAAAGCCACATATGCCAAACCCACAGCCAGCATCATACTTAATGGGGAAAATTTGATTTCTCCCTTCAGAACTGGAAAAAGACAAAGATGCCTGCTTTCACCACTTCTATTCAATATAGTACTGGAAGTCCTAGCCAGAGCAATCAAGTAAGAGAAAGAAATAAAGAGTATCCAAATAGAAAAAAAAAAAAAAGGAAGCCAAACTATCTCTCTTTCCTAATGATGTAATCTTATATGAGGGGGTACCCAAAATATAGAAGTTATTTATTTTAAAAAGAGTGTACTTATTCTTACATGTTTAAACTTCAGTCAACTTCGAAGTACTCTCCATTTGATGTACTACACCTATGGAGATTTTTTTTCCCACTGCTCGAAAGTTTTTGAATTCATCAATTTTGATGTCTTTTTGTTCTTTTCCATTTTTTGTTTCACCTCTTCCACACTGGCAAAATGTTCCCCTTTGAGGGTTTTTTTCATCTGGGGAAACAAAAAAAAAGTCACTTGGGCTGAAATTGGGTGAATAGGGAGGATGGGGCCTGGGGTCTTGCCGTTTTTGATTTTTAAAAAAACTGCTGAACACTCAGCACAATGTGGGCAGGTGCATTGAACTGCTGCATATTGTTTATGTAAATTACCCATCATGAAATGGGCAAATGCTTTGAAAGAACCTCCAAAAGAATTCACTGAAGCTGAACACAGCCTCTCACAACAACTCTACATGGTACACTGATGCTGATGGGTTTGTAGAACACTTATCTAGCGGGGAAAACCTGTACTCCAAAAGAGAATTCCTAGTTTTTGGGGGTCACTCCCTCATATTTAGAAAACCCTAAAGACACTTTAAATACTCTTAGAGTTGATAAACAAGTTAAGTAAAGACTCAAGTTACAGAATCAACGTACACAAATCAGTAGCACTGCTATACACCAATACTGGTCAAGCTGAGAATCGAACCAAGAATTCAATCCCATTTACAATAGCTTACAAAAAAAAGTGAAATACTTAGGAAGATATTTAACCAAGGAGGTGAAAGATCTTGCAAGAAAAACTACAAAACGCCAATGAAAGAAATCATAGATGACACAAACAAATGGAAAACCATCTCATGCTCATGGATTAAAATGATCAATATCATTAAAATGACTGTACTATTCAAAGCAATTTCCAGATTCAATGCAATTCCTATCAAATAACCAACATCTGTTTTTAAAGAATTAGAGAAAACAATCCTAAAATTCATTTGGAAGCAAAAAACAGCTCAAACAGCCAAAGCAATCTTAAGCAAAAAGAACACAGCTGGAGACATCACATTATCTGACTTCAAATTAAATAACAAGGTGACAATAATCAAAACAGTATGGTATTGGTACAAAAGTAGACACACAAATCAATGGAACAGAATAGAGAGCTCAGAAATTAAGCCAAAAACCTACAACCAACTGATCTTTGACAAAGTAAACAAAAAATACATTAAGAAAATGACACCCTATTCAATAAATGGTTCTGCAAAAATTGGATAGCTACATGCAGAATAATGAAACTGGATCCCTATCTTTTGCTCTATACAAAAATTAACCTAAGATTAAAGACTAAATGTAGGTACAATGTACACTATTTGGGTGATGAGTATACTAAAAGCCCAGACTTCACCACTATACAATTCATCCATGTAACCAAAAACCTCCTGCACCCTAAAGTTATTGATTTTTTGTAAGAAACTGACAGATTATTTTCCAAAGGAGTTTCATCTTTGTGCATTACCTTCAGCAACACATGAGAATTACAGTTGCTCTATATCCTAGCCAACATCGATATTATCGGTCTTTTTAATTTTAGGCATTCTAATCAATGTGTAATAATATGTCATTGTGCTTTTAATTTGCATTTCCCTAATGGCTGATGACATTCAGCATCTTTCCATGTGATTATCTGCCATGCTTATATCGTCTTCTGTGAAACATCTTTTCAAATATTTTGCGTATTTTGTTTTTGGAAACTGAACAAGACTGAGTTTTGGAAACTTCTTTATATATTCTGAACACAAGTTCCTTCATTGATACATGACTTGTAAATATTTTCTCCCTGTGAGTGGCTGTCTTTTTATTCTCTTTACAGCAAGACTCCCCAGTCCCTGGGCTGTGGACCAGTACCTGTCTGTGGCCTGTTAGGAACCAGGTTGCACAGCAGGAGGTCACTGGCATGTGAGCCAGCAAAGCTTCATCTATATTTACAGTCACTCCCCATCACTTACATTACCACCTGAGCTTTGCCTCCTGTCAGATCAGAGGCTGCGTTAGATTCTCATAGGGGCACGACCCCTGTTGTGAACTGAACATGCAGAGGATCTAGGTTGTCCACTTCTTATGAGGATCTAATGCCTGATGATATCCCCCACCCCATCCATGGAAAATTTTCTTCCATGAAACTAGTCCCTGATGCCAAAAAGGTTGGGGACTGCTAGTTTACTGTATCTTTCAAAGAGTAGAGTTCTTAATTTGAATGAAGTTAAACTTGTCAAAGTTTTTTTGTCTATGGATTGTGCTTTTGGTGCTTTATGTTCCACCAAATTGTTCCAGTACAATTTATTGAAAAGACTATTTTTTTCCACTAAATTTCCCTTTAAAATACATTAAAAAATCACTTTATATGTGTGTGTGTCCTTTATGAACACTCTATTCTTTTTATTTGTTTATTTTGTATTTTTTAAATTTTATTTTAAAGATGTGGGGTACATTTCAGATTAGGTATACAAATGTTTATTATGCAGGTACCCTTGTTGATGAGGTGTGCCCCTCCCTCCCCTGGCAGTTTCCCTCAACTGGTAATCCCACTCCCCCTCCCCTGGCAGTTTCCCACTACTGCTAATCCCTTTCTCATAGTATTATGACAAGTGTTGAAGGTCTGCTTATGAGTGAGAGCATATGGTACTTTGTTCTTTGTTTTTGTGATAGATCACTGAGTATGATAGACTCTAAATCCATCCAAGTTGCTGCAAAGTCCATATGTTTGTCCTTCTTTGTGACTGCATAATATTCCATTGTGTATATGTACCACATTTTAAAAACACTCTATTCTTGATTAGTCTATTTATTCTTACAGTTCCGTCGAGTTTTGTCTCCTGAATTTTGGATTGTCATTAGGTACACTAACATTTACATCATTTGTGTTCCATAATGAATTGGTTCTCGTATCTTTATTACTGCTAATAGCCTTTGCTCTGAAAACTACTTTTTATGATATGTATATAGCCATTGTAGTTTATTTATGATGTGTTGGCATAATGTATCTTTTTCTATACTTTTACTTTTAACCTAATTGTGTCGTTATAGTTAAACTGTGTTTCTTACAGGTAGCATATAGTAGTTCTTGCTTTTTTGGGAGAGGAGAGGCTGGAGTCTCACTCTGTTGCCCAGGCTGGAGTGCAGTGGCACAATCACGGCCACCCCAGTGTCGACCTGCTGGGCTCAGGCGATCCTTCTGTCTCAACCTTTCAAGTAGCTGGAACTACAGGCACGCAATACAACAGCCAGCTAATTTATTTTCTTTTCTTTTATTGTAGAGACGAGGTCTCACCAAGTTGCCCAGACTGGTCTCAAACCCTGTGCTCAGGCAATCCTCTCGCCTTGGCCCCCCAAAGTGTTGAGATTACAGACTTAAGCCACCGTACCCGACCAGTTCTTGCTTTTTTTTATCTGATAATTTTTATCTTTTAATTTGGATGAAGACCATTGTAATTTAATGTGATTATAGAAATTATATAATTATATAAAATTAATTATAGGAGTATACCTATAATTTCATTATTTATTTGTATCATCTATTTTCTGTTTCCTTTTTCCTTTTTGTCTGCCTTCTTTTGAACTGTGTATTTTTAGAAATGTGTTTATTTACCTAAGAACTATTAATTGACTTCTATTCTATGTCAGACATTGCTGTAGACACTGCAAATAAAGCAGTGGCTAAAACAAATAAGGTCCATGCCTTGTGGACTTACATTATAGTTGAAGAGTTAGCAAGGGGACCTTGCTGGGGGAGGAAACCAAGGAGGAGAATGGAAGAAACTCAAGTAAGAGGTTCAGGCAAGGGATAGATCACATAAAGCCTTGAAGATCATGATAGAGTGTTTGGACTTTATCCTCATTGTGATGGGAAGCTACTGACAGCTTCTGAGCATAAAAGTAGCGTAATCTAGATTAAATGTTAAAGGAATCACTCTGTCTTCAGTGTGACAAACCTAGAATAGAGACGGAGAGTGCAATCAGGGGGCTATTGCTGTCAAGAAGAGAGATAGTGGCTTAGAGCCAGGGTCCCCAACCCGTGGTGACCCATTCCCGGTCCATTACGTAGCCTGTTAGGAACCTGGCCATGCACAGCAGGAGGTGAGTGGCAGGCAAGCAAGTGAAGCTTCATCTGTATTTACAGCTGCTTCCCATCGCTCACATTACTGCCTGAGTTCTGCCTCTTCTTAGATCAGCACTGAAAAGTCTGCTTCCATTTCTAACATCCTACCTTTGTGAAGCAGGGTTTTTTGCAGTGACAGCAACCAAAATGAGATTATGGAGTAGACTGGACATAAGCAACACACTTTGGGTGTCACTGTCTCCCATTACACCCAGTGGGACCATCTAGTTGCTGGAAAACAAGTTCAGGGCTTTCTGCATTATGGTACGTTGTATAATTATTTCATTATGTATGCCAATGTAATAATTATAGAAATAAAGTGCACAATCAATATAATGCACTTGAATCACCCTGAAATTATTTCTCTCCCACCCCAGTCTGTGGAAAAATTGTCTTCCATGAAACTGGTCCCTAATGCTAAAAATGTCAAAGACCACTGGTTTAGAAAAGGAGGAAGCAGTTGAGATGCTGAGTGATTGGATTCTTGGTATAGTTTTAAGGTAGTCTGACAAAACCTATTATTCTAGTAAATGTGGAATGGGCAAAAAGAGAAATTAGGAGTTATTTCTATTTCTAGGTTTTTAACCTGAGCAACTACATAAAATTCAGTGTCATTTGCTGTGGATTAGTGTCTTTTTAAAAAATGTTAAGTTTGAGGTATTTATTAGACATTCAAATATTAATTAAGAAGTTGGATAGGAGCCTGGAAGATAAGGGGAGAAGTCATGGTGGAGAGAGAGATTTAAGGGAGACACCAGTGGGCTTGTGTAAACTTTTTTCCTTTTTTAGAAAACAGGATTTATTGAGAGGACAGAAAAGCTCCCACAGTGGGAGGGGACCCGAAGGGGTTGTCCTTGTGTAAACTTTTAAGAAAATATCTCAATTGCTACATTCTAGGTAGATATATTTTCTTGTGATATAAATATGGTATGTTTTTTGCACTCGAAGGCTACCACACAGCCCGTATTAGTGAAGGTTCTTTTCACTGTGTGCAACAGAAATTGACTCTGGATAGCTAAAGCAAAATGAAGAAATTAATGGAAAGGAATTTTTCATAGAATTGAAGGAATATTGAAAACCATAACACAAGAAAGACAGCAGCCAAGGCCAGACCAGAGACCTTCATGATAAGAGTTTGAGGAATTGCCATTAATAAAACTCAGCTCCAATGACTTTAAGTCCACAGGAGTCATTGTGATGCTCTAAAAAGTCTGGGGAAGGGCCATCTAGTCCTCATTTGTTAGACTAGAGGATTGAAATAAATTCTTGACATTCAAAGTTTGGTCCTTGGATCAGCAGCTTGCTTGGAAAGCAGACTCTTAGGTCCCACTCGAGACATACTCAATTTGAGTTTTCATTTTATCAAGATCTCAACATAACTAATATACATGTTATTTAGAAACATCAAACTAAATGATCTTCCAGTCTGAAATGGGCAGGTGTTTTCATATAGCAGCTACATCACAGAAAGTTCATTTGGATTGGTTCCCAAATTAGCTTCAGGATTCCATATGGATTTGTTTATAGTGTTTTTGAATGCTCTATGTATAGTTTTCCTATTAGTGGGATTACTACTAATACTATAAATAAAAAACATATGCATCTTATGCTCATCTATACATATCAACACTTTACCATTCGGGGTGAAGTATAAGAAACTCTACTTCCATTTAGGTCCATTTACCTTTCCCATATTTAAATATCATTACTTTGAGCATCAAATAGTGTCACAATTTTTGTTTTTCAGATATGATCTACAAAATTCACAAAGATATTCTGTTTTATATTGATCTATTTCTGCTATTTCCATTGTTCTTATTTTCTGATGCTCCAAAATTCCTTCTTTTATCATTTCCTCTCTGTTTGAAGAATGTCCTTTAGTCACTCTTTAAGAGTAAGTTTGCTAGTGACAAATTCTTTTCATCTAAGGGTATCTTTACATCCTCTCCATTCCTAAAGAATAGTTTCACCAGGCAAAGTATTCATGGTTGACAGTCATTTTCTTTCAGAACGTGAAGAATGTTGTGCTACTTCCTTCTGGCCTCCATGGTTTCAGATTTTAAAACCACCGTCATTCTGTGGGTTTATATCTTTCACCAAAAATAGGAAGTTCTTAGTCATTATTTTCCCAAATACTCTTTCAGCTTCATTCTTTTTCTCTTTTTCAAGAACACCATTGATACGAAAGTTGAACTTTTCTTATTGTCCCACTATTCCCTTAGTTTCTACTATTTGAAGTTTTTTAAAAATCTATTTTCCCTCTGTTGTTCAGATTGGGTAAATTCTATTTACCTGTCCTCAACTTTGCTGAATCTATCCTGTTGCATCCATTCTACTACTGAACTCATTCAGCAAGCTTTTCGTTTCTCTTATTGCATTGTTTAGTTCTATAATTTCCACTTGGTTCTTTTTTATCACTTCTTTCTTTGCTGATATTTTCTATTCTTTTCATTTCCTTCCCAAGAATTAGTTACTCCTTGTTGAATCATTTTTATGATGACTGTTTTAAAAATACTGGTTCTTGATGTACAGGTAATTTTTTTTAACATCCTGGACATTTGGCTTTTATGTTAAGAGATTCTGGGATTCTGAGATTATTAAAAGTTTTATAATAGTAGACAGACACTCTATTTAGGTTTAGCACAGAGGTCCTGACCTAATTTTCTAGTCTGCAGTTCCAGTGACAATTTAATTTTCAGTGGTATAGTGCTATTTTTGTCTGTCTACTTTCTCTGGTGCCACTAGCACTCCCACTAAATCCTGCTGGTACAGCTTCTGATGGTGGGGTATAGTTTCCCTAAACCAGGTTTTTTAGTGCCTCTAGGAGAGGAAAGGAATTCTCTGAATCAGGAGGACAAAGGAGCTTACTAGACCCTGTCCTTATAGTTATGGGATTCCTCTTGCTCATGCTCAGTGTCTCTAGGTGAAGGATGGAAATCTCAAGCCTAGCAAGAAATTAAAGTGCTTTCTGGACCATGTGCTTATTGCAGTGGAATCCTGCTTTCCAGTGCCTGTTGGTGTCTGAGTTGGGTAGGAGAGCCTTAGCCCCAGGGAGAAAGGAGAGAACTTCCCCAGGACATTTGTTATTAGAAAGGCTCTCAATCAACATCCATTGCTGGAGCTGCTGAGCTTTCAGTCAGGGCTTTCGTTCAATCCAAGGGAGAAATGAACCTACCTGAACCACCTTTAGAAAATGCCAGGCCTATCTCATCTTCTTTTGTTGGATGGAGAATTTGTAAGATACACCTGCTGCTGTTTTCCCTATACTCCAGGGGCTCCTCATTTGTTTGCCTTCCTCTTTCCATCATTCAGAATTTTTCTTCAATTGCCTCTTGCATTATTTCCTGGTGTTATAGTTGTACTTAATAATGAAGAATCAGCCCACGCCATTTTACCTGGACCAGAAGTCCCTAGATTAGGTATATTTTTAATGTTTCCATTTACCTTTGTGTTTTCTTATTAGCTATAACTCTTTGTGATGTTATTTTAGTAATTGCTTTAGGGTTCATGATGTACACCTTTACCTTATCACAATCTGCCCTTAAATGTTATTATACCACTTCACATATAGTACAAGGAGCTTACAACAGTATATTTCCATTCCCTCTCCCAGTCTTCTGCTATTTTTATTAAACATTTTATTTCGTATGTAGTACATATGATATATGCGCCACAATACAGTATGGCTTTAAGCAGTAGACTATCTTTTCAAGAGATTTAAATAAGAAAAAAACTCTTTATATTATCCATATAGTTATTTCCTGCATTCCTTTATCCTCTGTATAGGTACAGATCTCCATCTAGAATCTTTTTTTTTTTTTTGCTTGAAGAATTTCTTTAACATTTCTTGTAGTGCAGGTATGTTGCCAATAAACTTTTTCAGCTTTGTTTGTCTGTCTTTACTGTGCCTTCATCTTTGAAGGACAATGTTATGCTAATAAAGGATCTAAGTTGATAGTTTTGTCTTTGAGACCTTTAAAATATTATCCACTGTTTTCTTTTTTTTTTTTTTTTTGAGTTGGAGTCTCACTCTGTCGCCCAGACTGGAGTGCAGTGGCCGCTCCCGGCCACCGCA
>CAUYQG010255606.1:0-22539 GCA_963574415.1 Tarsius wallacei
GGCAACTTGGTGAGACCTCATCTCTACAAT
The DNA here is from genome assembly GCA_963574415.1 of Tarsius wallacei. NCBI lineage: Eukaryota > Metazoa > Chordata > Mammalia > Primates > Tarsiidae > Tarsius > Tarsius wallacei. Next base: position 31 of record CAUYQG010255606.1, read on the forward strand.
AAATCAAAAATTAGCCGGGCGTAGTAGCGGGTGCCTGTAGTTCCAGCTACTTGGAAAGCTGAGGCGGAAGGATTGCCGGAGCCCAGTAGGTCGAGGCTGCGGTGGCCGGGATTACAGGCTGAACCACCGAGCCCGGCCTTTTTTTTTTTTTAATTTTTTATGAGTCATGGATGGGAGCATGTCACTTCTCTGCTTGAAACTGCTCGAACTTTCTGCACCATGCCCGGCCCAACACGGAAGCAGAGAAGGCCTTTCTGATGCCCCTTGTCCACTCTCTAGTCTCACCTCTGGCCACTCTTCCTCAGCCTTCCAGCGCGCACACACACACACACACACACACACACACACACACACTCATGCTGGCGCTCTTTGCCCCAGTCTCTCTGAACTATTCGGCAGATCCAAACATGTGTTGCTCCACCCTCGCAGGCTTCCACCCCGCTGGCTCCGTGCTTGGACCACCCGGATCTCTTGGTCCCATCATTTTCTTCTTTCTGTGAACGCTTCTTCAAAATCCAGCTCTCAAGTCACGTCCCCCTGGAAGCCCGCCTTGACTTGCCATCCTTCGCTCCTGATTGGGTTCGATCCTTCAGCCCCAGCCCCAGTCACTGGCTTCTACTTGTCTCTGCTTTGCTGCTGTCCCCGCTAGACTGAGCTTTGGGTGGCACAGACTTGACCTTCTTCCACTTCCATCCCCGGTGCCTAACACAATACCCAGCACAGATTAAGAAGGTGCTTAATGAGGTGCAGTTTGATGAATAAATAAGTGATTGAATGAGTGAGAGGACACAGAGAGAAAGACGGGAAGGCAGATTCTTGGCGGGTAAATCAATTCTGTTACACTCAGAAGCCAGATTTTCATGTTTCCTTCCATGAGGATAGCAAGAAACGGAGGCGAATCTGTTTGCCCTTCTAGACAAGACCCCGAGTCTGGGTGGGAGCTGAGAGCCTTGAGGATGACGCATTCCTTCATCAGCTTACGTGCAATGAGCACTTCAGGAGACATGAATCACATGATTGTCAAGGGCAGTTTACTCCAGGAGATGTATCCTCCTGCGATTTCCTCAAAAACACGACGGCAGGTGAAATTAGAACACTGTCCACATAACTGCATTTTCTAATCAAAAGTGCCACAGAACTTTTGGGTCATTGTGGGTCATTGTGAGGCCTTAGTCGCTTTACCACTTGGCATCCTGGGTGTTTCCATCACCGCGAGCTGGAGTTGGGGGTGGAGGCTGCTCAAACATTTTCTTTTCTTACATTTTAAAATTTTTTGTAGAGATGGGTCTTGCTATGTTGCCCAGGCTGGTCTCAGACTCCTGGACTCAAGTCATCCTCCTGCCTTAGCCTCCCAAAGCATTGGGATTACAGGTATGAGCCACCGCCTGCCCATGGTCAGATATTTTCACCTATCACCTTGTGTCCTTTTCTGCAGTGGTTATACACAGAGAAATCAACTCAAAATGAAACACCAGGCAAGGAGGTGTCCCATTTTAAGATGCCTTGGTGATTTGGGGTTGGGCAGTGAAATGGGCTTTGCGTTCTTTGGGCGTGTGATGTGTCTCTGTCAGGCAAGCAGGGCCTGGGAACCTTATCCTCAGACTTGGCTGAGGGGGCAGGGGAGGACTCCCATTCCGGCTCACATCCAAGCCCTTTCTCTGCTTGGAAAGGTGACCTTGAAACCTCTTCCTTTCCACCCAGGGAGTCAGCGCAGCCCAGCCTCTCTGCCCAGGGGCGAGTGGAAGCCGGTAAGCTTCTGGGCAGACCTGGCACCCTCAACCTAGAATGGAGTGACCCTCTCCTCCTTAGGAGGGAGAAAATAACACAAAAAGCAAGCCTTCAAAGGGCTGGGGGCTTTGTTCATCGCTAGAGAAGGAAAATAAAACAATTCTGCCGTGCCCTTAGTTTAGGTGTGGACAGCTCCTGGTCCTGGTCCAGAGACTCAGGACCGGCCGTGGGTTTTGGGGGACTCCACGGAGTATGCACATCTTTTTGGTTCTGCAGAGAGGCAGGGCCGCATGCGAGGAGGCCGCAGTCTCTGGTCAAGAGCTTTCTGGGTGTAATGGGCAGCAGGATTTGGACAGGCAGAGCGGGGAGCAGAGCCCTCTCGGCAGGGGGCAGTGGTACCCAGGAGCAGTAGCGCAGAGCCAAGAAGTGAGGATTTTCTGGGAGTCTGGTGTGCACTGTGTACGGCCAGCAGCCAGAGCCACGTGCAGATTGTGGGGATGGGGTCAGATCCCCAAGAGTGACAGATGCCATCTCAGAGAGGGGTGTATCCTTGTTCCTCACAAGAGGAGATTCAAGCGATCAACAGCTGACATCTTCAAATTCTAAAATAAAAACCCCTAAGCCAGGCGTGTTCAGGTTCTTCTTCAGCTAGAGATCTGTGCTTAAAGACAACTCGCATGAAAACCAAGCATGGAAAACAACTCAATTGACTATCAATGGATGAATGGATAATAGAAATGTGGTTTTTTCATACCAGGGAATATTATTCACCCACAAAAAAGAAAGAAGAACTGACATGAGCTAGATCATGGATAAGCCTTGAAAACATGCTCAGTGAAGCAGCCAGACACAAAAGGACACACTCTGTATAAATTCCATTTCTATGAAATATCCAGAATGAGCAAGTCTATGACTAGGGAAAGTAGATTTCTGGCTGCCAGGACCTGAGGTTGGGAAAAGAAAACAGGGAGTGATTATTCATGCATGCAGCTCTTCCTTTTGGAGTGGCAAAAATGTTCTGGAATTCACTGGGGTTGTGATGATGAGTCACAACCTTGTGAGTATTCGAAAAACCATGGAACGTACTAAAAGCTACACTTTAAAGTGGTGCATTTCGTGCTTTGTGAATGATGGCTCAGAAAGAAAGAAGGAAAGAGAGAGAGAGAGAGAGAGAGAGAAGAAAGGAAGAAAAGGAAGGAGAGAGGGGAGGGAGGGAGGAAGGTAGAGTGGGAGGGAACACGATGAGGCACAGGGGCCCTCCTCTGTGGCTCATGTCATTTCCTGTGTCTTCTGTCCTAGAAATTTTAAGCTCGGCTTCCAGAGCCCTGAGGAGCCGAGTAGGAGGAAAGGTGTAGACGTCTCAAAATTAAGCACACAAACCTTCACCTAGTCCTCCCATTTGCCCCCAGTCCAGAAGGGCTCTGCTTCAACCTCTCCAGAGACTGACCAGGCCATGACCTCCACATCGGGCCAGGAGGGCCAGTTGTCTGCCAGGCAAGCAGGAAGACGCTAATGGCGAGCTACTTCCCAAACCAACTCTCCATCGGTCCTCACCACTCCAGTCCATCTCCAGCCCCAGTTCCAGATGTCCCTGGGGTCACAAATTCTTAAACTTGGGAGGGTTCCCAGGTAGATTGGGTTCCTTCTTGACTTTCCCAGCATCAGAGGTCTGCTCCCCACACTTTTGGACCTGCCGAGTCAGACCCCGTGCATTGATCTGTTATCGCCATGTCTCTCAGAATGAAGCTCCTGCTCCCCCTTGCTTTGCTTGAGGAACGTTTCGGGAGGGCATGGAGTTTCACTGTGCACGACCAGTCCTTCATCTCTAACTCAAGTGCAGCATACTTGTTATAATCAGAAACAAAGAATGGAGGTTTTGGAGGTCGATTTGAAAGACCCTGGAGACAGCCCGCAAGCAGGTATGAGGGCCAGGTCAAAGTTTGTCTGACTCAGGGAGAGGGGTACAGAGTATCCTCAGATACAGGATCGGATTCCAGGGGCCGGCCAGTTGGTAGTCAGTCAGAGTGGAAGCTGCTCCATTCTTAGGAAAAGGGATTATCTTCAAGCTATGACCACAGGGCACACGGGGAAAGACCAACTTTCCAGAGTCACCAAGTGGGTGTGCAGTATAACCAAGGGCCTGGCCCAATGCTGCAGGTACCTGCTGACCTTGAAAACTGGAGCCACTTGACCCCTTCCCGCCTCATCCCCAGACTCAGCCCTTCCCCATGCTCTGGGATCAGGTTTGACTGCAGCGGGGAAGGAGTGAGACACAGGACATGTTAGACATCTAGCCAGCCCAGCCACTGATCCCTCATAGATGCACACCCCAATCCTGATAATCATCCCATGGTCCTACCTTAGCCCCCACCTCTAGCACCTGGCTACCCGTCACTCTTCTAAGTCCATGTGCTGTTCCCCGTGGCCCTGGGGCCTTCCACCAGGACCTGAAATCTAAGCCAAAAAACCAAACCTTTCCCTGTGGCCTACCACCAATCCTCTCAGAGATGTCCTCTCAAGTTTCTCCGGACACCCACCCATCCAGAGCCAAAGTCCTGTTTACCCAGACACACATGTGACCAGCCAAGGCGACTCATCTTCACCCCTGTAGACTCGAGGTCATGATTCAGGAGTAGGAGAAAGAAACACATTTCACCTGAGACGATTCTTCCAGATTTATCCTCAAACAAATCTCAACCCCCAGCTTAAGCCTAGACCTGGCCTGTCTTTCCGGAGTTTTCTGGAGCATGTACAAGCCTGATGATTTCTCTGTTGCCCAATTTAGACCTGATTTAGGGAAGGCCCTTGTTTAGAGCTTGCTGAACTGTTTTGCAATACAGATTCTGAGAAGAGGCTGGATGTGAACCATAATAAAGAGATTATATTTTTTGTTGTCAGATCTCAACAAAGCAATTTTAGAATGTCATAGATGGTGAAAGGCCAGGGAGTTCTGGGTCTGGTGGGAGAAACAGGAAAGACGTGCAAGAAAGGAACCTTTCTGGCCATTGTTATTCTTGTGATGTTAACATGAGGACTGCCCAGGTTTAATACAACTCTATGACTACTAGGTGTGTGACCTTGGAAAATCTTTCTGTCTCAGTTTCTTCATATGTAAATAGGGTTACTAGCAGTGCCTAACTTGTAAGGTTGTTGCAAGGATTAAATGAGCTAATACATGCAAAACACTTAGAACAGTGCCTGGAAGGGAACAGGCACTCAATACATGTTAACTTCCATTATTCATCATCGTTGTTATCATTATTAATGATGTTGTTAGTATTCTTATTTAGTTAGCATACCAAATGCCCAAAGTTTCAGTGTGGGAAGCAGAAACCACTGTAGGTATTTCACGCAGAAGGGGGTTTAATACATATTTCACATATGAGAGCGTCTCTCCAGGGAAAGAAATTGAGGACAAGGACTTGGTTTCCACCTTGCGGAGGATAAGAGATACAGTTGATTCTTACTAGTCACAGTACTTACGTTCTAGAAAGTCACTGTGAACACTGAACTCATAAATATGGAAAACTGCTCCTAGGGGAAATACCGGGTTAAGTTTCTGTGAGCTTCTGGTCACATTTTCCTCAATTCATCAATACTTAGCCAAATCTTATGTGTGTTTCCGTTTAAAATAAAACCGTATTTAACATATATATTGCCGATTCATTAACATTGAACTTACGGACAGCGGCATTATAACTCATGCCTTCATGAAACTTACTTCAACGCATGCTTCCTCCATAAGGCCCATCATAGTCTTCTTGCACTCAGGAACACTAGACAGCACTTCAGCACTGTGGTTGGGGGCCACTTTAGACAGTGAAATCAACAGAAATCATAAAAATACAAAAAACATGGCACTCGAGATTCCATCTCTATTCACATATTGCTCTACTTGGAATTTCATCCCTACTCTTTCCTCCTGACTGACTTAGTCAGCACTAGCTTCTCCAGCAGGTTCCCCTCTGACATCTTTCCCAGCACAGAACTAAGCCCGGTCAACCTTGGACTTATTACTTATATGAACTTGTTGTCTTCTCTCTTTTCCACTAGAGGGCGTGCTCCTTGATGGCCGGAATGGCTCGTCTCTATCTCCAGGGTCTAACACAGTGACTGTGGTGAAGTAAGTGCACAGTAAAGGTTGAATGGATGGATGAATGGATGGATTGATGGATGGATGAATACATGAATGGATGGATACATGGATGGTTGAATACATAGATGAATGGATGGGTGATCTGTTCAAGAGGACATGGCCAGCAGATGGAGTAGCAAGGCCTCGAAGCCAAGAATTCTTTCCATATTCTTAATTCCGCATAATTTAGCTTTCAAGTCAGTTCTCCAGACTCCCAGGTTTCCCAACTTACATCTGCCATTGCAGGCTGCTACCAGTGATGATAACAAGAGCACCAGTTGCTTAGATAAGAGGCTCCGTGCCCAGTGAGTACAGGAGGTAATTTGTCCAGTAGGCTTTTCGTGTCCTGGAATGAATGCTGCACAACCAGGTAATTAAATATACATTGTAATTAGGAAAAATATTCCTGCAGCAGGTTGGAGAGATAATAACCGTCTAATTGTATTTTTCTCCAGTATTTTAACCCAATGGTCTAGAAAAATAATTTAGAATTGTGATCTTTATAATTACCTTTTTGGAGAGGTCTGTTCAGAATTATAATAATCATCCAACAGTTTTGAGAGCTTACTATGGCTCAGATGCACTATCTCCTTCAGTTGTTATAAAAGCCCCGTTGAGGTAGGTTCTATTATCTTATTCTATAGGTGGGGAAACTGAGGCTCAAATGAGTTAAGACATTTGCCCAAACTTACCCCTGGTAGTGAGGCCAAACTGGAACTCCATAGCAGGTCTGTCTGCTACCGCGGAGCATGATTTTATCCGCTTGTCTATGCTGCTTCCACAATTCTCAAGGGATTCATTTATTCAGTTAATTTAAAAATGTTTTATTGTTAATTAGTGCCAGGCACTATTTTCGGTGTTGGAGATGCAATAATGAACAAGGCTAGGTGTCTGTGTACATGGAACATACATTCTAGGGACAGGGGAATACACAAATAAATAACCAGTATATCAGGTATTGGTAACTGTTATGGACAGAGGTCGAGTGTGATAGGGAGCACTATTTAAAGAACAGATGTACCAGGTGCAGTGGCTCATACCTGTAATCCCAGCACTTTGGGAGGTCAAGGCGGGAGGACTGCTTGGGCCCAGGAGTTCAAGACCAGCCTAGGGAACATAGCGAGACTTCTCTCGACAAAACATGTAAGAAAAAATTAGCTGGACATGGTGGTGCATGCCTATCATCCCAGCTACCGGGGAGGCTGAGGCAGAAGCCTGAGCCCAGGAGGTCAAGGATGCAATGAGCCATGATTGTGCCACTGCACTTCAGCCTGGGCAACAGAGTGAGACCTTGACTTAATAAATAAATAAATAAATAAATAAATAAATAAATAAATAAATAAATAAAAATAAATGAAAGAATAGATGTAATTGAGTTCCAAAACAACAGAATCTCAGCCCGGGTTCCCTGAAGACATGCTCTGAGCCTGCAATGTGCTGCAAGAAGTTTGTAGGGAAGCATTCAAAGAAGATATCACCCTCAGGGAGTGAGGAGGGCTGGACTGGACCAAGGAAGAAGCTGAACCACAGTGTGATTGCAACTGAGCCCTCAGCCGATGCTGCAATGAGCTCTGCGGTTGAGAGGACCCTTCAGTGCTGGCCAGACTGAGGCAGACAATGCCTGGCCTTAATTTGTCCCCATCAGCCAGGTGGTGGTCTCAAGCTGATGTCCTGAGAGAGTGCAGTAGCTCCCTGCAGCCAAAGGCAATGCCCAGTGAGAAACACTTTGTGAAGTCTTGAGTGTTGTTTCTGGACCGTAGATAGTCCCCATGAAGCCTCTCTGGTAGGGTTATTGGCTAGTGCCAAAGAATTAACTGCCTACGCCTCCTCTCTCCATCCTTTACAAGCTAGAATAATAATACCCTCTGCCAAAAGGGTGGTCATGGGAATCGGAATGATCACATGCTGATAAATGACCCTCCAGAAATATAAATGAGATTCAATGAGTTAAGGTAATCTATACCACATAACAGTACAGATCCTTTGTGGGGGAAAAAAATGATCTTGAACAAGTTGAACTGATGTGGAGAGATAAGACATATGAGAAAAACAACAAGGAATACAACAATATGTACCCTATGTATGGTTGTTTTTTGTTTTTTTTTTGTTTTTTGTTTTTGATAGTAGGATTTATTGGGAAGACAGAAAAGCTCCCACAACAAGAGGGGACCTGAGGGGGTTGCCCGCCTTTATTTTTAAAAGAGACTTATTTGTATCTATATAGAAAAATAAATGGAAGGACTTACACAAGCGTGTTGACTGTGAGTACAGGAGTCAGCCGGGAGCCTGGGCAGGGCAGGCAGAGGTGAAACAGAGTAGGCCTGCAGTTAGGCTTGCTCAGATGAGACATGATGGGCACGGAAGGGTTGGCAGCAGATGTGAGCCATGCATAGCAGTGCAGAAGACAAGCTTGGGTGGGACTTGAGGGATAGTTTTCTACCCAGACTTGCTTGTGTTCTGGAGTCAGCAAGCCTGAGTTCAAATCCCTGCTCCACCACTTACTAGTTCCAGTTAGTGGAACAACTTAGGCAAGTCAGTGTCTCTGAATCTCAGTTTTGTCATCTGTAAAATAGGAATAATAATATTTACCTTGAAGAGCTGTTGTCAAGATTAGACTCAATTGCTTCAAGCACACATAAACAGGGGCCACTGTCATTAGCCCTAAGTGGTCACTTGACACCCCTTCCATTTCTCAATAAAGAGTCAGGAGGACAGTTTTTCTGACCCAAAATAAATACTCCAGGATGAACCAGCTCTCCAAAAGGGCAAGATTTCTGTCTGCTTCCATGTAGATAGATGAGCAGTCGAATCAGCTGAAACTCCTTGTAAATGAATGGTTCACTTAGTTGGTTTTTAAAAAATTTTTCACCAAACTAATTAGTATATGCACAGAGGTTTTAAAAACATACCATGAGGGCTATAATAACAGCCAGATGGCTCTTCATCTCCTGGTTCCACACTCCAAAGGCAACCTCAGCTAACTTCATGGAGCTATCTGAACAGTCATCTCCTGTTTCTAAACAGTATGTTTAGTTTCCCGCTTCCTGTTTTTATTAAAATCAGACGTCATCTATTCTCTTTCTATGATGATCCAAACATTTACCATTCCATATCACTCTTTCATTCCCCATCTGCCCTATGGCATTATTTTTAACTTAATCAGAAATTAGTGTTTATATTATAATGACTGTAAATATACTTCTTTAATTTTTTTTTAGACTATCCATCAGATCTTCTGTCTACCTATGCTTTGATTATTGCTTTCCAGCACTCTCACATTAGACCCTTTATTTATTTCATTGCCTCCTCTTTTTGTCTTGGAAATTATCTGTGTCATCCTCCTGGGTAGAATCCTCTATTGCTTGGATTTCATTTTATTCTTTCTGTAGTTTTGCTGAAGCATTCCTCAGAAAAGCTGGGAGAGAGATAGAGAGAGAGAGAGAGAGAGAGAGAGAGAGAGAGAGGGAGAGAGAGAGAGTTTTCTCTTTACACGATTCTCTGGATTCCATATATTTTTGAAGTTGAGTAATAGCAAGATTTCTTTCTTCTTGGTAATGGACTTCACACCCTTGACTTTAAACAGGTATAACCAAACTGTCACATATTAATTTATTTGACAAATATGAGCTGGAACCAAGTTCCTATACAAGGATCTGAAATAATTAAGGCAGAGTTTTTATTCTCAAGATTTTTTAATGGAAAATATGTAAACAGACAATGACCTAATGTGGTCAATATTATAGTAGAAACTTCATAAGACAATAAAAGAGCATTTTTTTAAAAAAAAAGAGGACTTAACTCAGTTTGAGGAACTTCTAGAAGACTTTTAGAATTGAGACTACCTAAATTGATCCTAAAGAATGATAATAGCTATTTATTTGTATATCACCCTATTGCAAAATGGATGGAAAATATGTTGCAAAATGCTTATTGCTTTTCTGGTATAAGAAAATTCTTTCAGGCCAAGCAGTGATGCCTGGCTCTCCCTAACATTCTTCTGGGTTTTGACACCTTCCCTGTGACTTGGATGGTGCCTTGCATATAGTTGGCTCTTAACATATGGTTGATGAATGAATGAATGTCAGATGTGACACTATAAATCAATGAGGGGAAAAAAAACCTTTAGTAAATGGTCCTGGGACAGTTTACTATCCACATGCATACAAGTAAATGAACAAAGCTACTTCTTTGCTTTACCTCATTTGTAAAAATAAATTCCAGGTGGAATAAAGAAAATAATCCTTAAAACTTTTTAAAAAATAACATAGAAGTATATATTGAGATGGGAAAATGGCCATGATCAAAACTGTTTTTGTTTTTGTTTGTTTGTTTGTTTTTTAATAGAGACAAGGTCTCGCTATGTCGCCTATGCTGGTCTCAAACTCCTGGGCTCAAGAAATCCTCTTGCCTCAGCTTCCCAAAGTGCTAAGATTACAGGCGTGAGCTACTGTGCCAGGCTTAAAACTTTCTAAGACAATATAATAGAATATCTTCATAATTTCAGAGTAGGGAAAGATTGCTAAAACAGGACATTGTGTATAAATCATAAAGACTGATAAAATGGACACCATCAAATGCAAAACTTCTGTACAACACAAGATGTTAAAACACTTGTCTTAGTCTGTTTTCTGTTGCTATAACAGAATACATGGGACCGGGTAATTTATAATGAAAAGGATGTTATTCACCTGATGGTTCCGAAGGCGGTGAAGTCCAAGATTATGCCACCAGCATCTGGTGAGGGTTGCCCCATGGTGGAAGGGCAGAAGGTGGAAGCAAGTGCCCAAGAGGGAGAGAGAGGCACCAGGTATAAACTTGCATTGTAATAGTCCAGGCTTGTGATAACTAACCTGCTCCTACAATAATGACATTAATCAACTTATGACCCAATCACCTTTCATTAAGTTTCACTTCCCAACAGTATGGCATTGTCTCCAACACGTGAACTTTTGGGGGATACATTCAAACCATAACATTACACCTTTGGCTCCCTAAATTTATGTTTTTCTCACAATGCAAAATACATTTATTCCAACCTAATGATCCCAAGGCCTTAACTCATTCCAACATCAACTCAAAAATCCAAAGTCTTATCTAAATCAGATATAAGTAAGACCCAAGGCACAATTTGCCTGAAGGAAATTTCTTCCCGCTGTTAACCTGTGAAATTAAACAAGTTATTTATTTCTAAAATATAATAGTGGCACTGGTATAGAACAGGCACTCTCATCCCAAAAAGGATAAACAAAAAGAAAAGAGTATCCGGCCTAAGCAACTCCGAAACCCAGTTGGGAAACACCATTATGTCTTAAAGCTGGAAAATAGTCATTTTTGACTTCATGTTCCACATCCTGGGCACACCAGAGGGGAGATTAGACCCCTAAAACCTGGGCCAGCCCCACGTCAATGGCTTTCCTGAGCTCATGCTGGTAGCTCTAAAGTTCTGGGGTCTCAATAGAGGTCCTACCCCCATAGCTCCACTAAGCATTGTCCTAGTGGAGATTCTGCAGTGACTCCCTCCCCTCTCCCACCACCAGGTCTCTTCCTGGACCCCTAAGCTGTCTATGGTGGCCTTTGAAATCTAGGTGTAGGGAGTCATGCTCCCACTGCTCTTGCATTCTACATCTTACTTGCGGACCTAACACCATGTAGACACTGCCAAGATTTGCCACTTACACCTTCCAGAGCTGCAAGGTGAGTCACACCTACTTCAGTCACAATTGAGGTGGCCAAGAAGTGCTGTGCTAGGGTGCAGGAAGCAAGACCCAAGGTGGCCCTAGGCAGTGAGCTCTTGAAGGGCACCCCAGTACTATCCCTCAAAATCATTCTGTCCTCCTAGAGCTCTGGATCTATGCCTCCATGATTTCTAAAATGCCTCCTGGGGCTTTCACCCATTGTCTTAATAAATATAATGGGAACTGGCTTTCTTTATCCATGCTAATCTCTTTAGCAAAGGGTCATTTGGTCACGACCTTGCACACTTTTTTTAATCTTAACGTAACCAGGTTGAAAATGGTCCAAATCTTTTTGCTCCGCTTCCCTTTTAATTATATACTGTCTTTAAATAATTCTTTTCTTCTATCATTTACTATAGTGGTTAAAAGTAGCTGTGCAGTAGCCTGAATGCTTTACTCCTTAGATATTGCTTCTGGTAGATAACTTAGTTCATCACTTAAATTCCACCTTCCGTAAAACCCTTGGGCATGGACACAGTTCACCCAAGTTCTTCGTTACTTTATAACAAGGATAGCCTTTGCTCCAGTTTCTGATACCTTGCTCCTCAGTTCTATCTGAGAGCTCATCAGAATGACCTTTACTGTCCATATTTCTGTCAACATTTTAGTTACAACCACTTAAGTAATCTCTAAGAAGATTCAGACTTTCCTTTGTCTTCCCATCTTCTGAGTCCTCACCAAATCACCATTAATGCTTTGTTTACAGCAGTACAGACTTCTTTTACTAACCCCCAAATTCTTTATGCTTCTACCCATTTACCCAGTACCAAAACTGCTTCCACATTTTAAGGTGTTTTTATAGTGACAATCCCGTTTTGTGGTACCAGTTTCTAGTTTCAGTTTATTTGCTGTTGCTATAACAGGATAACAGAGACAGTAAGTTATAATGAACAAAATTTTATTTAGCTCATGGTTCTGAAGGCTGGGATGGTACTAGCATCTGATGAGGGTCATCCCATGGTGGGGGGAGGGATGGGCAGAAGGTGGAAGCGAGTGCATAAGTCAGAGAGAAAGGCACCAGGGGTTGGACTCACTTTTTAACGATCCACTCTTGTGATAACTAACACGCTCTCACAATAACAATGATGATCCCTGAATAAGAACAGAACTCTCATAAAACAATTACCTCTTATTAGCCTGTCTTCCAATACTGTTGCAGTGGGGATTAAGTTTCCAGCACATGAACTTTTGGGGGACACATCAAAACCATAGAAACACTTATTACAGAATATTTTCCAAAAAAATGTCTCATCCACCATACTTTGAAGGTCATGTTTGTTGATCTGATAGACCTTGATTCTAAATGTGACCTTGCCATTTACTAGCTATGTGAGCTTGGTCAAATAATTTAACTTCTCTAAGTTTAAGTTACCTCTTCTGTAAAATGAGGATAACAATTTTGGAGCATTAAATTATATGATGAAAACAAAGCTCTTAACAGAGAGCATGACCCATTTCAGGTGTGCTACATGTTATGGCTTTCAGGGTAAATGAGCTACGCACCCATCCTTCACTTTGATGAACTTACAGCAAGTGAGACAAATTAACAGACACTGAACTATAGAGTGGCAAGTGTTGTCACAGTTCTTTTTACAATGGCCTCTTGTAGATCAAAGAGCAATGGCACTCTAGACTGAGGGACTCTTTATTGGCCTCCTGCCTCAGTCCCATTCCTCTGGGCTCTGTCATCGCTCTCCTGTTATCAACATGCGCTTTCTTCCCAAGTGACCTCATTCATCCTATGACCATGAATGCCATCTCTACGTGGATAATTCCAAAAATTTTATCTCCAACCAAGATCTGACATACCCACTTGAATGTCTAATGGACATATCAAACTTATTATGTCAAAAACTAAACTCTTAATCTTTTTATGTACCTAAATAAACTCCTTCTCCACACTGACCCAGCTCAACAAATGGCTCTCAACTAACTCGGGCACTCCAACTGCTCATAGAAGAAACCCAGAACAATTTCTATTTTTATGTATTTATCTGTTTGTTTATATTAATTTGTACAGGTGGTGTCTCACTGTGTTTCCCAGGCTGGTCTCAACCTCCTGGCCTCAAGTGATCCTCCCACCTCGACCACCCAAAGTGCTGGAATTATAGGCATAAGCCACAGTGTCCAGCTGAGAACCATTTTTAATAACTCATCCTCACTTATTGCCCAAACCATGTTCATTCTCCCATCAAAATGCTTCTTAAATCTATCCATTTCTTTCTCCTCCTTTTTAACCACACTAATTCCAAACCATCATCTCTCACCTAAACTTCTGCTATAACCACCTGAGAGGCCTCCCTAAATCCCCCTTTGCCCCTCTTGCCTTCCTGGATCTTCACTCAAGTCTTTTGAAGATGCAAATCTGATTGAAAATTTTCCTGTGTGAAATCCTCAATTGGCTTCTCATTGTACTTACAATCTAAATCTCTTACCATAGTCCCCAGGTCCTAGATCTCTGTCTCCATCCATAATTGCTGTGTTTCATCCTCCTTCCTCATCAGCCCTCAGCGACATGTGTTCCCTTTCAGTTTCTCAAACACACTAACTTCTTCCCACCTCAGGCCATGGGTGCATGCTCTTCTCTCTGCCTTGAACAATCCTAGCCTCCCCCTTGGTCTAGCTAGCCCTTCTGAGCCTTGGAGGTCTCTGCTTCACTGTCATTTTCTTACAGGAAATCTCCCTGTTCTCCTTTTTACATCAGATATTTTCAATTTCTAGTCATCCTTTTTTACTCCCTCCCTATGTTTATCAATTTTTAAATATCTATTTATTTTTGTGATTATTGTATATGTTTATCTCACCAAAGAGACAAGTAGTTTCATAAAGGGAGAAACTATGTCAATTTTTCTCCCTGTTCTAGCTATTACATCTGGCATATTTTACTAAGCATAGCAGGGGCTTAGTTAACATCCTGGCTGCACAGGCAATGTTATGGTGTGCTTCGTAAGGATACAAATTTGGGGACTTCAAAGTCTGTTGAGTCAGAATCTTTTGGAGGTGAAGCCCAGAGTTCTGAACTTTTAACAAACATCACAAGTCATTCATTTCTTTTTAATTAGTCCAACTCTGATGTTTAAAACTGGCTGACCTAGAGAAAAGTGTCCAAGATTGGAAACCAGAAGACATGGTTTTGAATTCTGCTCTTTACATTACAAATTTGGGAAAGTCATTTAGTATCTCTGATCCTTAGTTTCTTTTTCTGCAAATTTGAAGTAATAAAAATATCTGTTTCAAAGTGTAGCTGTGAGGCCCCAATGCACACTATATTTTAAAGGCCTTCATAAATTACATATTAAAGAAATATTAACATTTTCACTTGTTGAAGAGATCCCTTCTATGCAGGGCTTGCCTCATCTTCTCTGACAGTCTACCTGGTGCAGCCCATACTTCTCCAATGAGATAGGATCTCATTCCTTATCCTTCTAAATAAGGGCTAATAATAATTCACTGAGCCTTTTGCTTTTCTAAAGTTCTGGGCCATCATTACTTAGATCCACATCATAGCACACCCATGGCCTTACCAGCCCATTGGCTGCAGGGGAGGAAACCGAGCTCAGGCAGCACAACTACAAAGCCTGAGGGGGACAGGATGGCCTTACTTCCATTAGAACGACAAAGGTAGAGTTTTTGGAGGGTAACAAAGAAGGGCCACAAGCAGGAATTGGGAGACCTCTGAGCAGTTTATTAATTCTAACACTCCTATGCCGAATCATTTAAAAACTTCTTCAATGATTATAGGCAATGGCAAAATCAAGAAAACTGGATTCCCTGGCAGACATGTAATGAAAAAAATGAATACACAAACTCTCAGACTGTAGCAACTTGCTGTGCAGTCTGTGAATCCTGTCATCTCCCTGGCTCTCAGGACTCTTTCATGTGGAACAGGTGGTTGGACCAGATGAATATATAAACAGGTAAATGAATGAACCCAACTTCCTGCAAGAGCACTGCCGGGGACACCTGTGTTGGTCTTGGTGCATGGTACTCACATGTGCCCAGCCTCCCAAGTCAAATAACTGGATTTGTGATTCCTTTTAGGTCTTCTTGATTTCCTGTATCTTCTCACACTTCTCCATCCCTACTACACCAATCTAGCATATGAGTCAGGGTTCTCCAGAGAAATGGGAATATGTGTAGGGGTGGTGTGTATGTGTGTGTGTGTGTGTGTGTGTGTGTGTGTGTGTGTGTGTGTGTGTGTGGAGAGAGAGAGAGAGAGAGAGAGAGAGAGAGACAGAGATTGATTAAAGGAATTGACTCATGTGATTATGGTGGCTGACAAGTCAGTCCAAACTCTGCAGAGTGGACCAGCACGCTGAAGCTCCAGGGAAGAGCTCATGTTTCAGTTCAGGTTCAAAGGCCGTGTCCTGGAAGAATTCCCTCTTGCTCAGGGGAGGTCAGTCTTTTGTTCTCTTCAGGCCTTCACTGGATTTAATGAGCCTTACTCAAATTATGGAGGTCAATCTGCTTTATTCAAAGTCTACCAAAGTAAATGTAAATCTCATCCAAACATCTCCTCACAGAAGCATCCAGAATAATGTTTAACCAAATATCTGAGCGCTACAGCCCAGCCAAGTTGACACAAAATGAACAACCACATCTAGTTCAGTGCCTCATTATTTCTCACCTGGAATATTTCTCCAGCTCCTAACATGTCGCCTCCTTTCATTCATTAATATACATTAATTCATTTATTTACTCATCCATCTGAAAATTATTTAATGAAATATCTTCTATGTGCCATGCATCATTCTAGTGACTGGAGATGTGGTGGGGAACGAAATAATCTCTGCTTTTATGAAACTTTTGTGGTTGGGGAGATGACTGAAAAACTGGTTTAAAAATCCATATGAAGTATAATTGGAGGTAGTGGAAGGTGAAAGTAAGAGAAATAAAGTTGGACTAAGGAACAGAGAGTGGTTTGTGGGGGGAAGATTTATTTTATTTATGGGAGTCAGGCAAGAAATACCAGGGGAGGACTATTCTAGTAAGAATCTTATCAAGTGACAGGGAAGGCCATGTGACGATCAGGCAGAATAAAAAAATACGTGCAAAAGTCCTGAAGTGTAAACAACCTTGATGTGGTCTAGGAATAGCGAACAAAGACCAGTGTAACTGGAATGGGCCGCGCCAAGATCATGTGAGCCAAAGAAAGATATCTAGGATGACTTATGTGGCTTTTGGCCTAACCAATCAAGAAAATGGTGATGCCATCTACTGGTTAGGGAAGACCCAGGAAGAAGGGGAACAAGGTGCAAATTTTCAAGAGTTCTGTTTCCACCAACTTCGATAGGCTTATTAGATAACCAAGTGCAGGTATCAGGTAAGAGGTTGAATAAATAAGTCTGAAGTTTAAAGAAAAACAGGAGGCTGGAGCTGCAAATGTGGTGTTATCAGAGGCTATTTAAAGCCCTAGGACTGGAGAGGGAATGGTAAGTGTGAGATGACGTAAGAGGGTTGAGCCATGGCAGACCTGCAATCCTTGGAGAACTGGAAGAGAAGCACCAGAGAAGGAGATTGGGAAAGAGTGGCCCAGTGAGGTAGGAGAGGACCAGGAGGAAGTGGGGAGATGGGAGTCAGGGGAAAGAAGCGTTTTAAGAAAGTAGGAATGGTCACCGTGCCAAGTGCTACTTCTTTTAACAGGGGTTTGAAATCCTTTACACTTCTGAGGTATTTGGACTTCTTTCTGATATCTTGTTTTGTATTTCTATTTACTGTGATTTTTTTTTTTTTTTTTTTTTGGTGCTTCTTTATTTTTCATCTGATAGAAACTCAATCTGTAACCGGTTAATGGGTAATCTCAAATAGCTGGGTGTAAACATGAAATGGTTTTATGTTTTCTTTCAAAAAAATTTTTTTATTTTAGCAATGTGGGGTACAATTCAGGAAAGGTATGCACATGTTCATTATGCAGGTACTTATGTTTTCTAAGAGTTGCTTCCAAGCTGTGATATTTTGATGCTTTCTCCCTCTGGGTAGTGGTTCCATTAATGGTATCTTGACAAGGTTACTTAATTTTCAACAACTTTTAATTAATAGTGCCAACTAATTGTTCTTAAAACTTCAATTTTGTTTATGTAAAATTTTTTTCTAATAGGCCTACTTTTTGTTTTAAAAAATTTTAATGAGAATTTTCAAACATGCACAAACACGGAGATATCCTCTTCACGTTCGCTCCATGCTGTGTCAGGTGCAAAGCTCTCCCTCTCTGGAGGCTGGGTAAGGATGATTAGGAGACTTGTTGTGCCCCGGTGTGTCAAGGAGCTCCCCTGCCCAGCTGCCTCCTCAAGTCATTTGTGGCCATTTTGGAGACTCAATCATGTCTTCCGCCCTCTCCCCACATTGGTGATGCCATACATTCCTCCGATACCTGAAGCTGTCTCCTCAACCTCCACTCTGTCCTAGTTCTGGAAACACCACAGCCCCTCCTTGCCTGTGTATCTCTGAATTCAGCTTCGTATCTCTCAGGAACTCCAAGCAGGGGTGGGGGCAGCACTCCCAGACTCCGAGCCCACGGCAGCGCCCATCCCTCCCGTCACTCTCCAGTTCTCTTTCCCTGTTCCTTTTACCCCACGTACCTCCTACTTCTAACTTCATTTTCCCTTGTTTATTTCTTTATTTACTCAGTGGAGATTTACTGTGTGCCACTATGGGTCAGACAGTTGACTCAAAGTGGTGAGCAGGCAGACATGCTTCTGCCTTTGTGGAGGTCACAGTCTAGCACAGAAATCAGACATTAAGTACTTAATGACATTAAGCTGTGATGCTACATTGTACATTTTACAAACATGAATGCTCATCTTAGTTTCAGCTGAGCCATTGCCTCCTCCAGGCAATCTCGTGAGATTCTCCCAGCTGTGCTTAGTACACTTTTAAGTACTTCTATAGCATCCCATGCATGTCTGTCCCATAGCACTCTGCACAATGTAGGGCTCTTGAGGGGCAGCTATGGTCTAATTTACGTCTTGGTTTCTAGCTCAATTCCTGGTACATAGTAGATTCCAATAAAAGCAAGTAAAAGGCCAGCTGAATAAATATTTTCTCTAACGGGTCTTTCCAAGGAGGGTCTCCATAAATAATACTTCTGAATAACTTGAGAAATAAGAGTAAAGACACAGGCCAGGTGTGGTGGCTCACACCTATAATCCCAGCACTTTGGGATGCTGAGGTGAGAGGATTGCCTGAGTTCGAGACCAGCCTGGGCAACGTGGTGAGACCTCATCTCTAAATAAATAAAAAAATTAGCCAAGTGTGGTGGTGCATGCCTGCAGTTCCAGCTACTTGGAAGGCTGAGGTGGAAGGATTGCCTGAGCCCAGCAGGTCGAGGCAGCGGTGGCCGTGAGCGTGCCACTGCATTCCAGCCTGGGTGACGGAGTGAGACTCCAACTCAAAAAAAAAAAAACAGTAAAGACACGGGCCGGGCATCACCTATGTTGCAAGATGTGGCTCAGTTTGAGGGCCAAGCAGGTCTACCAGGCAGCCTGGTATTAGGCAAATGCCCACCCAGGAGAGGAGACATTGGGAGGTAGGGTCACAGCAGATTATATCCTTCCTATGGGCAAGCTTACTCCCAAGGACAAGATGGATCCTTCACTGAAAGGAAACACTGGCATCAGTAGGCATTGTTCTCTATTACTAACTGTATTGTGCAAGCATTGTGCTAGACCCCATATCGAGTTGTTTAATCTTTTCCAAAGCAGAGAGAGTTAAGAATCATGCTCATTCTATAGAAGAAGAGACTGAGGTTCATAATGGCTAAGGCGTTTGTCTGCGATTACAGATGGAGGTAGTGGTAGAGCCTGGATTCAGTTGTATTGTTAATAATTAGAACTGATCCTAAACCAGAGATGATGGGGAACAAATACTTGTGGTTGAGATTTACTTAGGTGCTTATTGTGTGCTCGGCATGGGAATAACATTAACACATTTAATCCTCACAACAACCCTGTGAGGTAGGTCATGGTTTTTATTCCATTTCAGGAAAGGTGAAATTCAGGCCAAGGCCATGCAGCCCAGGGTTGGGATTTAACCCTGGATTTGTCCTCTCAACCTTGATTTCAACCATTTCCCCCTTGCCTCCTGACTGTTATCATTCCTGTCTTAGGTAAAACATGTCAGCAAATGAACTAACTACCCCAAAACACAGGATGAGGAAAAGTCTAGAACTGAGATAAAAATCTCCAAGGTCTGGGTTTGAATCTTATCACTTGTCAACTGGGGGATTTTTTAGGTGTGGCCTTAGGATACTCACCTACCAAGGGGAAATAATAATAATACCTCTATCACAGATAGACTAACAGGAAGACAAACTGATGTGCTTCTGCATTAAAGAAATGTTTGGGGAGGGTAAAAGATTTGATGAGGTGACCTCTCGGGTCTCAGGCAGGAAGCAAGAACGGTCATCTTGTTTCTCTGGAAGCTTGGTTCTTCTCAGAGTGTTTGTTTTGGCCCAGTGAGGCTTCTCTCTGGTGCCTTGTGTGTGTCTAACCCTGGAAGGGATGCCGAGGATCCCTGTCTTCGGGGTAATTCTGAGGTCCTGTGATCAAAAGCAAAGGGTAGACCCTAGGCTGGGCGGGGCAAAGGGGGAGGTTTGAGGTGGGGTCTAATT
Source organism: Tarsius wallacei (assembly GCA_963574415.1). Taxonomy (NCBI): domain Eukaryota; kingdom Metazoa; phylum Chordata; class Mammalia; order Primates; family Tarsiidae; genus Tarsius; species Tarsius wallacei. The sequence continues at coordinate 20,237 of CAUYQG010255606.1, forward strand.
GCTTCCAAGGGATCACCTAATCCTCCCAACAAACCTGAAGGGCAAGTTGTTACTTCTGTTTTTCAGAGAAGTGAGGTGAAGATAATGAAATGAAACAACAAAGCTGGCAGTGGGCGGAAGTGAACTGGATCTGGGGCTCTGCAGGCGACCCGTTCCACACCAGACGCGTGTGTGCCCTTCTGTCCCATACAGAGGAGAGAGAAAGGTCCTGGATGTGGACACTTTGGGCGCAAAGTGATTATATGATGCCCATTCATGAGGTAAAAGGCCTGAGGCTGCCTGAGGTCCACAGCTGGCGGGTGGTGGAGGAGGAGAGGCTGGAATTCAGGCCCCTGTGACTCCTGCACCAATGGACTCTCTTTCCTGCTATCTCGTTACTGAAAGTGTTACCAGGAGCAGCAGCGGGAGTATGTTAAAAGTGAGGAATCTCAGGTCCCTTTCCAGACCTCCTGGGCAGAATCTGCATGTCAGCAAGATCCCTGGGTGGAAAGTCCTGTCCCTTACCCCCACCCCCACCCCCAGAGTTCCTCCTAATTCCCAGGCTCTCTTCCCACCTCTGAGGATGTGCCCTTGAGCGCCTGCAGCTGGTGGATTTGCACTGCTGCTCTGGTTCTTTGCCAGGCATCTGGACTTCTTGGCTCTCCTTGTCCCATCTCAGCTCCTACCTGGCTGGTGAGTCCCTCAAGGACACATGAGTGTGGCATGCAGGGCTGCCCACACAGCAAAAGCAACCCCTGACATCTTCCTATTGTTGCCCACAGCCCTCTCTCCTTCGATCTTTCCAGCAACCCTTCAATTCAGATAGCATTATCAAAGTATATGAGAGACTCGCCCAGGTTATCAGATCAGGTTTCTTTCTTTTTTTTTTTTTGAGTTGGAGTCTCATTCTGTCGCCCAGACTGGAGTGCAGTGGCCGCTCCTGGCCACCGCAGCCTCAACTTGCTGGGCTCTGGCGATCCTTCCTCCTCAGCTTTCCAAGTAGCTGGAACTACAGGCGCACGCTACCACACCTGGCTAATTTTTTGATTTTTTGTAGAGATGAGGTCTCACCAAGATGCCCAGGCAGGTCTCGAACCCGCGGGCTCAGGTATTCCACTCACCCCAGTCCCCCAAGGCCCGGGATTACAGGCTGAGCCACCAAGCCCAGCTCTGGTTTCTTTTGAGTGTAGGGCTCCTACCAATGCTCGCCTCTCTCCCTCTCCTGCCCAAAGGAAATCTCACCACCGGTTTGGAGGTACTGAAATGTAGATATGGTACTTGCATTTTCTTTGGGGTACATTTCAGGGTTAGGTATACAAATATTCATTATGCAGGTATCCTTGTTGATGAGGTGTGCCCCCTCTTCCCCAGGCAGATTTCCACTATTGTCAATCCAACCTCCCCTCCCCCCTCCCCTCCGCAGTTTCCTGCTACAGCCAATCCTTTTCTTATAGTATTACGATAGTTGTTCAAGGTCCACTTATGGGTGAGAACATGTGATACTCAGACCTTTGTTTCTGTGAAAGATCACTCAGTATTATAGACTCTAATTCCATCATGATTTTGTTCTTCTTTATGGCTGCATAATATTACATTGTATATATGTACCACATTTTTTTTTATCCAGTCCTCTTTTGATGGGCAGCACAGTTGGTTCCATGTTCTTGCTACTGTGAACAATGCTGTGATAAACATATGTGTGCAGGTATCTTTTTCACAGAGTGATTTGAGTTCTTCTGGGTATATTCCCAGTAGGGGGATTGCGGGGTCATATGGAAGGTCGATTTTTTTTTTAAGTTGAGGTCTCCCAATGTCGCTTAGGTTGGAGTACCGTGGTACACATCTCACTGCAGCCTGGACTTCCTGGGCTCAGGCGATCCTCCTGCCTCAGCCTCCCAGGCACATGCACCTCACACAGCTACACTTTTTTTTTTTAGTAGAGGTAGAGTCTTGCTATGTTGCCTAGGCTGGTGTCAAACTCCAAGGCTCAAGCAGTCTCTCACTTTGGCCTCCCAAAGTGCTGGGATTAAGGGCTGAACCACCGTGCCTGGCTTTATTTATTTTTATTTTCATTATTTTATTTTATTATTATTATTTTTTGAGTTGGAGTCTCACTCTGTCACCCAGACTGGAGCGCAGTGGCCACTCCCAGCCACCGCAGCCTCGACCTGCTGGGCTCCGGCGATCCTTCCGCCTCAGCCTTCCAAGTAGCTGGAACTACAGGTGTGCGCTACCACACCCGGCTAATTTTTTGATTTATGGTAGAGATGAGGTCTCGCCAAGTTGCCCAGGGGGGTCTCGAACCCGCGGGCTCAGGCAATCCA
>CAUYQG010255613.1:0-14969 GCA_963574415.1 Tarsius wallacei
CCCGGCTAATTTTTTGATTTTATTGTAGAGATGAGGTCTCGCTTGCCCAGGCGGGTCTCGAACCCGCGGGCTCAGGCAATCCACTCACCTCAGCCTCCCAAAGGCGCGGGATTACAGGCTGAGCCACCGAGCCCGGCAGAAAACATTTAGATTTTTAATCCTCCTTGGATTTATTTTTGGTAGGTTGTGAGTTCAGGATTCAAATTTAATTTTTTATATGATTAGTCAGACGTCTAAGATAATCAATTTAAAAGTCATTTCTTTTTCTAATGATCTGTAATAGCATTTCTGTCATGTATGTGTAGATTGACTTCTGGGCTGTTCATTCTATTTTATTGGTTGTCTTGGTCTGCTTGGGCCTCCATTACAAAACACCATAGATGGAGTGGCTCAACAACATAGTATTTTCCCACAGCTCTGGAGGCTAGAAGTGTGAGCGTAGGGTGCCCGCATGGTTGGATTCTGATGAGGGCCCTTTTCGAGTGTTGCAGACAGCTGCCTTCTGTCTGTGTCTTTTTATGTGGAACAGGGTTTCTCCCTTCCTCTTCTATGAGGCTACAAACCCTATTGAATTAGGATCCCACCCTCTGACCTCATTAAACCTTAATTACCTCCTAAAAGCTTTGTCTCCAAATACAGTCACACTGGGTTGGAGTTTCAACACATGAATTTTGAGAGGATGCAATTCAGTCCCAAACATTGGTCTATTTGACTGTACCTCACAAATACCTTATTGACATAACAGGTATATAACAGGACTTCAAGTCTTGATATATAGATCAAGTCTTTATGAAATAATGTGCTTAGCTATTTTTGGCCTTTTGTTCTACATACGAATTTTAGGTTCAGTTGTCACATTTAGTCCAAAAGTGTAAGTTTACTCTGGGATCTCTGCTCTGTTTTGTCATGCTGTATTTTGCTTCTGCCTAAATACCACATTGTTTTAATTGCTCTGTCTTTATATTACGTCTTGCTTTAGAAAGGTAAGTTGTTATCTTGTACTTTTTGGTCGTTCTTCTAAGTCTTAGGTTGTGAAGAAATGACACCTTTATGATATCCAGTCTTTCTATCTATGAACGTGGTATGCCTACACATAGTTCATGTATTTTTAATTTGTTATTTATCATGTTGCTATTTGTTGTATTGTTTGTGGAGTGTCCTTCAATAACATTTTGTAATGTTGCAGTCTTGTGCCTCTTTTGTTAGATTTAGTCCTACCTTCCTTGTAGTTTTTGTGCTCTTGTAAATGAATTAGATTTTTCTTTACTTTTGTGGCTTAAGAAAAAAAAAAGCTGCAAAAATTGTGCAGAGTTCCTGTATGCCTTTCATATAACTTTCCCTAATATTAACATCTTATATAACCATGGTTTAATTATTGAGATTGGGAAATTAACATCGAAACAATGTTCTTAATATTCTTACTCTTCAAACCTTTGTTGAATTTTACAAGTTTTTCTGCCAATGTCCATTATTTGGTCCAGGATACCAGCCAGAGCCCCATATTACACTTGGTTGTCATGTCACTTTAGTCATGTTCAGTCTGTAATAGTTACTTGGTTTTTTTTGGTCTTACATGAACTTGATATTTTGGAAAAGTCCAGGGCAATTATTTGTAGAATATTCCTCAATTTGGATTTGCCTGACATTTTCTTATACTCAGACTGAAGTTATGCATCTCTAGTAATAATACCATGGAATTTGAATATTTGATGCATTTTCTATTGGTTCTAGTAGCTTATATGTACATTCTTGTGAATGTTTTATGTAGATAATTGTGTTAGATATTTTGATTATTTGTGTCTTACTAGCACATAGGAAGATTTTGCTTCTCCAATCTCTTGATGTTAGGAATAGTCATATGACTTTTCTTGGCCAATGAAATGGAAGTTGAAAGATGTGTGCTGAGATTTCATTGCAGGTGCTTAATTTCCCAGCTGTCTTTGCTTTGCTTGTTGTAAGCACATGTTGATATGAGTATGCCATGAAATCAAAATAGCATAAAATGATAAGCCAACATATAGAGAACAGTTGCCTTCAAGAGTAGCCTGGATCAGCAGTGAGAAAATAAACTTGTAGTGGTAAGACCCTGAGATTTTGGGATTGTTTGTGGCATAACCTAGCTTGTTTGGTCGTTAAAATAATCACATTGTTCATAAACAAGAATAGCTTAGTTTCTTCTCTTCTAAATCTTATATTTCTTATTTTCTTTTCTGGTTTTATTCCATTGGCTAAGATTTCAAGTACAATGTTTAATAAAAGCAGTGATAATGGGCATCCTTGTCTTGACCTTGACCTTGATGAGAATGCTTTTCAGTTTTACTGTTAAGTATGATGTTTATTTAGGTGTTTGATAGATACCCTTTGTCAAATTCAGAAAGTTCTCTTTTATTATTAATTAGTACTGAATTGTGTTGATTCTTTTTTGGTGCATCTTTTGAAATAGTCATGTACATTTTTCACCTTTAATTTATTGCTATAGCATATTAACACATTTTAATGTATTATTTAGGAACTTTCCATTTAGGTTCAAAAGAGATATTGTTCATGATTTTCTTTTCTTCTTTGGCTATTCTTGTCTGAAGTTGAATGTTTCTTCTCTGTTTCTTTGAAATAGCACAGAGATTTTTTTTTTGTTTGTTTCTTTAAAATTTGGCAAAGTTTACCTCTAAACCTTCCTGTGGGTTGTTGTATTTTAGAGTGGAGGTAGTGGACTTTTTATTACAGATTAATTATCTTTAATCGCTATTTGTTTATTAGGTTTCTATTTCCTTTTCAGTGAACTATATACATTCATGATTTGCTACAAAGTTATTTCATCTACGTTTTGAAATTTATTGGTATATAATTGTTCATAGTATTTTCTTATGATTAAACATTTATTTTTCTGTGGTTGTGGACTTTTTAAATTTTAAATATGATTTATTTATGTCCCTTTTTTCTTGTTAGACCCTGTAGAGCTTTATTTTATTGCTTTTTTCTGAAAGAAACAATTTTTTGAGTATGTGGATATTTTCTTTGGTTGTTTTATTCACTGTATCATTCCTTGGTGCTCATATCATTATCTCCCTCTTTTTTTTAACCTTTTAAATGCTTATTTTTTTCTAGCATCTTGAATTATACACTTAATTTATTTTAAATATTTATTTTTTGACTTATAACTTTATTCCTAATAATTTTTTATTTCCATCCACATGTTCTGATACCTTGGTCTTTCATTGTTATTTGATTTAAAATACGTACTGTAATTTCCTCTTTAAGCCATATGTTATTTCAGGTATACCTTTGAAAGTTTCAAAACACCCAGCACTTTGGGAGGTGGACGTGAGAGGATTGCCTGAGCCCAGGGGTTCGAGACCAGCCAGGGCAACTTGGTGAGACCTCATTTCTACAATAAATAAAAAACTTAGCTGGGTGTGGGGTGCGCACCTGTAGTTCCATCTACTTTGGAAGGCTGAGGAGGAGGGATTGACTGAGCCCAGCAGGTCGAGGCTTCGGTGGCCATGAGCATGCCACTATACTCCAGCCTGGGGAACAGAGTGAGACTCCGACTCAAAAAAAAAAAAAGTAAGTTTCAAAACACATATTTTTCCCCATTATGTTTTTATTGTTGATTATTAATTCCTATAAATGGCACGTGTGCAGTTGAAAAGCCTGTTTTCTTTCTATTGATTCACATGTTTTACGTGACATTTATTTTCTTTGTCAAATAATTATCTTTATTAATTTTTGGTTTGGTTGGTTATACATTTCTAAAATAAAAGTGTAAAAATACAACTTATTCTTATAATACTGTCAGTTTTTTGTCATATGTTTTGAGGCTGTATTGTTAGGGGCCTACAAGTTTCTGAGGATCAGTTTATATTATAATAAGTGAGGGTGAACTACTGTGTGGTACTGCTACTTTTGACTTGGATTCTTTTTTGTCTCACACAACTTGACTAGGGGTTGATTTCTTTTTCTTTTTGTCCCCCAATTAATTGCAGGGGTTGATTTCTTTTTCTTTTTGTCCCCCAATTAATTGCAGGTATCTTTCCTACGTATTTTTGTGCTTTTAGTTGAGATGTGTCATTTGAACTTACACATTAGGTGGATTTTTTCCAACCTGATAACTGTGTTTTTAAATAAATGAGCTTAATTCATTTATATTACACTTGATTTCTGAGACCTTTGGACTTAATTCCATGATCTCATTACATGTTGTCTCTTTAGTAACTTTTTTGTTTAGTTCTCTTTTCTTCATTTTTTTGTCTCCTGTTGGGTTGATAAAGTTTTCTGTATTTTTATTTTTCTCCCTTTGCTGGTTTGCAGTCTACAGACTACATATTCTTTTAGTGATTGTCTTGAGTCATGTATTATAACCATATATACAGTTTTCCAGTATTTCTATGATAGTCCCTATTATGACAAGGGCCTAAGCACATTTTAACTAGCTAACAACCTTTTTCCCCTTGTTATTTTTTTCTTGTCTTGGGCAATTTTCCTATAGTTTGAACTTTTAAACATGAAAATTTAGTTGTTTTTATGGAAAAATTGATTAAATTTAAAAACATTTGATCAATTTCTTTGCTTATTTTTATATCTTGTATCTCTTGGCATTTGCCTGAGTTTATGCAATTTCTTGCTGAAGTACATCCATTAATAATTTTTTTTTTTTGAGTCAGAGTCTCACTCTGTCACCCAGGTTGGAGTGCAGTGACACAATCATGGCTACTGCTGCTTTGACCTGTTGGGCTTAGGCGATCTTTTCACTTCAGCCTTCCGAATAGTTGGGACTACAAGCATGCATCATTATGCCCGGCCAATTTTTTAATTTATTGTAGAGATGAGATCTTGCCAAGTTGCTCAGGCTAGTCTCAAACCCTTGGGCTCAGGCAGTCCTCTCACCTTGGCCTCCAAAAATGCTGTGATTACAGGTGTGAGCCACCATGCCCAGCCCATTAATAATTCTTTTAGTGAGGCTACATATCGGTGTTTGAGAATGTCTTCATTATGGCTTTATTTTTGCATGTTAATTTAACTGGATATAAAAGTTTAGATCGGCAGTTATTTCCCTCCAGTATTTTGAAGATATCTTCTGGTTTAGATTATTGGTCATGGGAAATTTCTGTCTGTTTAACTGTCAGCCTTTTGTAGGTAATTTGTCTTTCTCTCTGGCAGCTTTTAGGACTTTCTCATCCTCAATGTTCTGTAGTCTCGCTATGATGCAGTGACATGTGGATTTATCTTTATTTCTCATGGAGGGTACTTGGTACAGCTTTGATTCAAGGATTCATATTTTCAATTCCAGAAAATTCTCAGCTGATATTTCTTTACATAGTTTTTCCTCTATTCCTTTCTTCAGGAATTCTTATCAGAGTAGGTTGACCCTCTTCATCTACTGGCTGTAGCACCTTTGTTTTTCTGATACGTCCTGGTTGTTACTGGAGAAAGTTATCTTGAGGTTTGTTCCTCATTTTACTCCAGAGGATCCTTTCTCTTTGGTTTCCCATTCACTATCTCTGTTTACCTTTCTCCAATCTGGTCTGGGAGACTACTAGTGAGACTTTCATGACTTTCTGTTCCTTATCTATTCCCTGCTTTCATCTCCCTCAAGAAAGGTAAATGTGGCCAGGTGTGGTGGCTCACACCTGTAATCCATGCACTTTGGGAGGTCAAGGCAGGATAATTGCTTGAGCCAGGATTTTGAGACCAACCTGTGCAACACAGTGAGGCCTCGTCTCTCCAAAAAAAAAAAAAGTGGCCCAGAGTGGCGGTGCATGCCTCTAGTCTCAACTACTTGGGAGGCTGAGGCAGGAGGATTGTCTGAGCCCAGGAGTTTGAGGCTGCAGTGAGCCATTATTGTGCCACTGTGCTCCAGTTTGGGCAACAGAGGACAGGACAGAGTGAGACTTTGATTTAAAAAAAAAAGGGACTTGTAAAATTCTGGTGTTTTCAGTATTCGTCTTTGGCCACCACTTTTAAGGAGTATGCCAAGAGTTGTGTCCCTTCGTTTGAGTGCTGCTTGTATATTTTTGGCTAATTTGAACTTATTTTTTTTTTTCACTTCATATGGACCAGGTAGAAGAACAAATGCCCTCCTACACATTTGAGCAATAATAGTTGCTAATATTATTCTACCCGTTGGCTATTGGTCAGGGTGGGTGTTGTGTCTCTGTTTTGTATGCACAATGCCCAGGTACTTGGTGGCTTTGGAAAGAAACAAGTGCCTGTTACAATTGGACATGAATTAAGGAGTGGAGAAATTGGAATGAGACTAGTGGTAGAGAGCTGGTTTTACTGTGGTGAAGGTGTTGATGGAAGGAGGGTGGTTAACATTCTGTAGACACAGTCTGTCATGAGACCTCCCCAACTAACTTTCAAGGTTTTCTGGAGAATCCATACATAACCGAATTTAAAATTTGAAGGGGTACTCTTTTTTTGTTTTGTTTTTTGAGGGGGTACTCTTATTTGGATTTCACAAGGGCAAAAATGCTCAAATTACCTCTTTGCTCATTGTTAGCTAATTATTTTTTTTTAAAAAGTGCAAATAAAATCCACTGCTCCAAGACTATAGTTGTTTTTTTTTTTTTTTATTCCCACCCTCACTGTCTTGAAAATCCTGTTTTTGCTTTTACTCTGAGACTCAGTTTATTAGCTGACACCCTCCCTTTGGAGAAAATCATTTGCGTGAAAGAGTAAACCACACACAAAATCAGGAATTTTCTCTGGGTTATTCATGGATGGGTCTACGCTTCACATTTAGACATATGGTATAATGGATAATTTTAATGTCTAATATCACACATGCCATGCACTTTTAAAGTTTCTTGTTTTGGATAATTTTAATGCATGCTATTTACATATGTCTACTAGAAGCTCTTTGTTGATCGTATGCAGCGACCTGTGGCACAAAAGTGCTAGGTGGTTTGTGTATATTATTTCATCAGGTAAAGAGAGGAGCTTTTTCAGGCTAATGAAAAAGTGATAATGTTTAATGGTTGGTGAAGAAGGGTTATGAAGTTAGAAAGACAGTTTTTGGGGCCTGGTGTGGTGGTTCAAGCCTGCAATTCCAGCATTTTGGGAGGCAGGAACATTTTCATCATCCAGAAAGGAAACCCTGTACCCATTATCAGCTATTTATCTCCCCTGCCTCTAGCCCTTGGCAACTACCATTCTGTTTTTTTGATTCTATGAATTAAGCTATTCTACGTACCTCATGTAAGTGGATCTATACAGTATTTGTCCTTTTGTGTATGGCTTATTTCATATAACATAACGTCTCCAAGGTTCACCCATGTTGGAGTATGTGACAGAATTTCTAACCTTTTTAGAGAAGAAAAATGTTTTATTGTATGTATATGCCACGTTTTGTTTATCCACTCATCTGTCAGTAGATACCTGGCTTTCTTCCACCTTTGGACTATAGTGAATAATGCTGCTACAAACATGGGTGTACAAGTATTTGTACTGCTTTCATTTCTTTTGAGCATATACCCAGACATGGAATTGCAGATCATATGGTCATTCTATTTTATATTTTTTGAGGAGTTGCTGTACTAGTTTCCATAGTGGCTGCACCATTTAATATTTCTACCAGCAATACTCAAGAATTCTGTCTTCTCTACATTCTCACCAACATATTATTTCCATTTTTAAAAAGAATACTAGCCATCCCAGTAGGTTTGAAGTGGTATCTCATTGTGATGGGTTAATATTTGAACTTCCCAGTGATTTTCATGAGCTTATTGACCGTCTGAATATCTTCTTTGGAGAAATGTCTATTCAAGTCCTTTGCCTATTTTTAAATTAAGTTGTTGTTTTTTGTTGCTAACAAAGTCTTTTTTTTTTTTTTTGAGTTGAAATCTCATTCTGTCACCCAGGCTGGAGTGCAGTGGCATGATCGTGACTCACAGCAGTCTCGACCTCCTGGGCTCAGGTGTTCTTTCTACCTCAGCCTCCCAATCAGTTGGGACTATAGGCACATGCCACCTTGCCTGGCTAACTTATTTTATTTTATTTTTGTAGAGTTGAGATTTCTTTTTTTGATATTTCACTCTGCTGCCAAGATGAGTCTTGAACCCCTGTGTTCAAGCAATCCTCCTACCTAGGTCTCCCAAAGTCCTGGGATTGCAGGTGTGAGACACTGCACGCGACCTATAAAACTTTTATTTCTTAACAGATGCGACATTCTTACTGTCATGAACTTGGCTTCTGGGAAGACATTGACTGGCATTCGTTTTTGTTCTACTCTCCTCTCCCCATCATAACTCTCCAGAAATTATCCTTTATTAATTTCCTAGTTTGTCCTGTTCTCAGGCTGGACCAATGAGCTCCCTTCCTTCCCACCCCTTCTCACATTCCACACCATGGGCCCTCTTTTCTTTGGCTGTTGGATCTGTGGAGGGGGAATTTTATTTAAGTCAACTGCCATGATTACCTTCCTTTTTCTTTCCAAAGGATTGTTATCTGCTCTCTGATTTTAGCCACAGTAACTCTGCTGAAGCTCCATTTTGAGGGCGGTTGAGGAAGTCTGAGGGCTTTTGGCTCCCAGATTTTTTGAAGGATTGACACTGATGGCTCTTTTGGTCCTCTCTTTCTTCTTGAGGCTCCTTTGGTCTCTTGGGACACTTTTCTGTGATGCCGTGGAGAGGAGTGAGCAGGATGGTGTAGGGTGCGGACACTGGGGTGCATTCATCTGGCTTTGCCCTTGAACTCACTTTCAGACCCAAGCTGTAACTTCACCTTGCAGGTTTCTCCTCATAACAGAGGACATTAGCACCTTCCTCGTAGCTGTGTGGTGAGGACTAAATGGTAAATCACATGAAAAGTGCTTAGACCAGTGGCTGGTACATAAGAAGTGCTAATAAGCGTTAGCTACTGTTTGGGCATTGATCTGGTTTTTCTCTTATAGGTACAATCGATCGTTTTTCATCCCTCTGTTATCCTCTCCAGCCTCTTGTTTTTAAAATTTTGTTCTTGGCTTTTTATTGTTCTGTTCCTAGACATTGTGTCCCATTCTTGACATTTCAATGTCCCTCTTCATACAGGCAGATTCCAATCAAGTTTTCTCTCTATATTTTATTTATTACTTACAGGCATATTTGTTTATTTAAGATATAAGAGAGCATTGAGTGCGAAGATTCTAGAGGTTCTAAATTCTAAAGGATGATACATCTTCCTAGCTACTTGACAGGTAGTCTTTTGGACTTAGCGGACAAGGACTTTAAAATAATTATGACAAAAATGTTAAGTTAGGGGAAATGATGGACAAAATGGGTGAAAAGATGAAGAAATCAACATAAAAATGTAAAATCATGTTCTTATTTGTATGAATTTTGGGGGTACAGGTTCAGTTTTGTTACATGCATAGATTGCAGAGTGGTCAAGTCAGGACTTAGGATATCCATTATTCAAACAGCGTACATTGTACCCATTAAGTAATTTCTCATGATCCACCTCCCTTCTACCCTGCCCCCATCCTTCTGAGTCTCCATTGCCTTTCATTCCACTCTCCACATCCATGTGTACACATTTTTAAGCTCTCACTTAGAGATGCTCTCTTAACATTTTAGTGGGAGGCTTCTTGTAGCACAAAACTGTGCTGTAAGGATACGTTTCCTGGAGGACGTTCTGACGTCCTCCAGGAAATGTCAAATCACCCTTGTCAAATCACTCCGCATCAGCATACCCCTTACTAGCTCGTGTACAGTCATGACAGCGCCGCTTCAGAGATGGAAAAATTTGACCTTTCACCAATTTCTATGAATTGCATTATTTTGAAATTTATTGTGATTATGAAATCACAAAAGTCAACTTGCACAGGGGACCTTATGGGACCCTCTCAAGGGATTATATCCTGAGCAGATATAAGAAGGGATTGTAGGGCTTTTGCAAATCAAACAAGGGAAATCACAGTAGTCTTTGGAACAGTCTAGATTATTTCCTGAATGCTTACTAGTTCCTGAGTACGATGAAGTACTTACTTGACTTTCACAAAATCTTTATGAAATAGCATTTTACTTTTTCCATTTCTCATTTTGAGACAAAACTGAGTCTTAAGAGGTGACGTATACCAGAGTCTCATGATTAGCAGTGTCTGACTTAAGATTCCACCCAGTTCCTCTGGGTCCCAAACACAAGACTCTTAATATCTTGATTATATCTCTAGATGCGTAATTTTACATTTTCCACTTTTTGTTTTATTTTTTCATTTTTTTCTCCTAACTATATTGATTTGATATGCTGAAGCTTAATCTATTTTAAAGAGTACATATCCATATTTATCAGTAATATTGTGTTTTAAAGTATAAATTAATTCAGTTCTGCTTTTTGTTTTACTATTTCTGCATTCAGAAAAATTTGTTTTTTTAAAAAGAAAAGGAGCTCTCAAAGAATTTAGAAAAATTTGCTTTCTAAATTCTTTGAGAGCTTCTTTTCTTTTTTTAATAATGAAAATACTTAAGGCTATGCATTTACCTCTAAAAGCAACTTTGAGTGCATCAAAGGAATTGTATCTAGTGTTCTCATTAGTTTTGTTTTATACACAATGTTATTGTACATTTAATTTCTCCTTTGACTTCATAGTTAATTTTCTTTATTTCTTAGTGGCTTGGTTTTTAAAAATGATCTTTTAAAAGACTTAGTGTTAATTCCTAGTTTTATTACTTTGTGACTAGGATGATGGCTTTTGTTTTCCTCTTAAATCTGTGTGTGTGACATTGATGTGCCAAAGAACTTACAGTTACAATAATAACAGTGCTGGATGAAAATGAAAATGACTAGGTTTTTTTTTTTTTTTTAAAGTTGGGGTCTCACTCTGTCACCCAGGCTGGAGTACAATGGCATGCTCACAGCCACCGCAGCCTCAACCTGCTGGGCTCAGGTGATCCTTCCGCCTCAGCCTTTCTAGTAGCTGGAACTAGTAGCTGGAACTATAGGCACACTCCACCATGCCCAGCTAATTTACTTTTATTTTTATTATTGAGATGAGGTCTCGCCAAGTTGCCCAGGCTGGTCTTGAACCCATGAACTCAGGCAATCCTCTCACCTCTGCCTGGGATTATAGGTGTGAGCCACTGCGCCTAACCATGACTAGGATTTTTAAAGGGTACTTATAAGTCACTTATTTTAGTATAAACTTGAGTTTTTGTTTTTCCAACTGATTTTTAAAAATTCAAATAGAATATATATTCTCAATAAAATTATTTTTAAAAATTTAAAAATTTTCTTCATGGTTTCTGTCCTTGCAGTCAATATAATTCTTGGAGCAAATTGCTAGTTTTGTTTTTTATGGGAAAACAGTCCCAGCTTGTCTGTAACAATGAATACTCAAGGCCAGATGCCCATGAAAAGATTAAGGTGTTTTTAAATGGAACAGGAGGGCTCTCTAACTAGCCCATTAATGTTTAACAATTTTGATGAGATTTTTTAAAGTGTCATATTTTAGCTGTGAATCATTTCACATTAAAATCTGTGGTTTTCCTGCCGAAGTTATCTTTAGTAAAAGCTGTGTACTTTGCAACCAGATTTGGAGTGAAGTGAATGTGAGTGAAGCTGGAAGCAGATTCCACAAAGAAACCCTAATGTTGGAGGGGGAGCTTCGTGAACCTCTGAGTCTTAGTTCTTTCAGTGCCCCCTTTGACCATCTTAGCCATACTCCTCCACCACTCCCATTGCAGTGACTCACTCAAAACTGCTTGGGAACCCATGACTTAGGTGAGTGAAATCTCTCTCTCTCTCACATTCCTAGCTCCCTCCATCACCTCATGGCATCTGTGCTGGGTTTATGCTTTCAAGTGAGAAATAGTGAAAGACACAATGAGGTGACTTGCATTTTCCTGAGAGATGATGTCTGCGTGTTAGCATGCTTTCCTTTCATGTTGACTGATTTGGGCTGAGCTCATTTGGTTTCAGTGAAGGTAGTTTTGGCAGATTTACTGAAAAGCTGTGATTGCCTAGTGATGGCCAGAGGAGAGAAGTCCAGTCAGAAAAGCAAGGTGAGGCAGGAATACCAAAGGAAAGGGTGGGGCACAGCTCAGTGGAATTAACTCCCCAGCTGTCTCCAAGCCTTTCATTGAACCGTTTGATAACTCTCCCTGCTTATAAAATGTTCTCCAAACAGAAAGAAAAATCTTCTAGGGAAGAAAATATGTGGAAAAAACATTTTTTTCTTTCAAAATATTCATAGAGAAAAGAGGAAGCATGTACTGACTGACAGAACTGAATGAGATGTTCTTGAGGTAAAATTCCATCTAATGTTGCTATTATTGTATTTGCCACTTAGCAAAATATGCAGAAGACACATTGCAAGTATTCTGTTAATAACTACTTTGAGCAATTTTTAAAATTTAGTAATTGTATTAGTTTGCTAGAGCTGTCATTGGAAAGTAGCACAATATTTATTGTCTCAGAGTTTTGAAGACCAGAAGTCTGAGATCAGGGTGTCGGCGAGTTTGGTTCTTCTGAGGGCTGTGAGGAAGAATCTATTTGATGTTTCTCTCTGGCTTCTGGTGGTTTACTGGCAATACTTGATGTTCTTTGGCTTGTAGAAGCATCATCCTGATCTTTGCTGTCATCTTCACATGCTAGTCCATGTGTGTATGTGTGTGTGTGTGTGTGTTTGTGTCTGGGTCCAAATCTCCCCTAATTATAAGGACACCAGTATATTGGATTAGGGGCCCACCCTACTTTGGAATGATCTCCTCTTAATGAATTACATCTGCAAAAATTCTATTTCCAAATAAGGTCATATTTTGAGGTACTGGGAGTTAGGGCTTCAACATATGAAGGGGAACACAATGGAACCAGTAACAGTATTTATTAGCTCACCCAGTAAATGTTTATTGAGCATTTATGATGTGAAATGTATGAGATATTGAGATTTATTTGTTTAATTGAGTCAGGGTCTCCCTCTATCACCCAGCCTAGAGTGCAGTGACATAATTATAGCTCAATGCAGCCTTGACCTCCTGGGCTCAGGTGATCCTTTTGCCTTAGCCTCCTGAGTAGCTGGGACTATAGGTGTACACCACCATGCCCAGCTATTTTTTTTTTTTTTTTTAGAAATGAGGTCTTACTATCTTGCCTAGGTTGGTCTTGAACTCCTGGGTTCAAGCAATCCTCTCACCCAATAAGTATTGGGATTATAGGTGTGAGCCACTGCTCCCGGCCTAGGTATTAAGATTTAAACAAATATGATAAAATATTTTCTGTACCCAAGTCACTTACAGTAAAGAAATATATATAAACAATTAACTTTAATATAGTGGAGGTATATAAAGGTGTGTAGAAGGACCTGTGTTCTACTTAGAAGGGAGAATGTTGATTAAATCTACTTATTAGGAAATGTCAGTGAAGTGTCAAAGTTTGAGCTGGGTATGAAGGGATTAAGAGAAGTTCACTAGGCAGACCATGGGCATCTTGGACAGAAAGAACAGCGTGGAGATCTGACACAGAATGATGTGTACACAGACCTTTAAGCCATCTTGGTGGAGGGTAGTGTCCACTAAGGGCTGCCACTGGAAAGTTTTAAGTGTTAGAGTGGCGCTGCTGTACTTGTGCTTTTAAAAAGTTCTTTTGCTTGACAGTGTGGAGGCTGGGGGAGCTGGGTGAGTCTACAGGCTGTAAGACAAGGTGGTGGAAATGGGCTTGGTCTGCTGCTTGTATCACTGAGTGACTTCTGAGGCAAAGTAGTTAGTACAGGTTAGGCACGGATAAATACATTTCTTGTAGGCAGGTTTTAGGAAGTATTCAGACATTTTTCTTATTACATTTTTACTGCAGGCCAGGCTGGATTCCGGATCTGCCAGTCCAGTCCACCCCCTCAGCTAATCAAAAGAAAATCCCATCAGTTGTAAGACTAGAACAGCCCAACTTTTTAGCTCATGGTTTAGCAATAATAATCACTAAAAATCCTTCAGTTTCCCTGATGAAGGTAAAAGGCTCAATGCCACCCCTTAACTGGTCAAAACCACAGAAATGATAATAAGGCAACCCCTCCTCCCATCAGAGGTGGAGAGGGCAACAGTTACCTGTGCTCCATCCTCATTAGTGTATCAATAACTAGGTAGTTATATGTAGCTTTTAGTTGAGAGCAAAAGCGTGGGTCTTTTGAGAGACTCGCCTATGTCATGTCTTTCTGGCATGAATCTTCCTTTTCCTCTCTTTTCTTCTCGCTAATAAACTTTGTTTTAAAACTTTGCTGGCCAGTGAAATTTATTTCAGGGTCTAGTCAAAGAGCCCATGAGTTTTGTGCTATACTCCACCTATCATCAAACTCTACAGACCCTTCAGCCTGAAAGGAGAAATGGAATTTGAGATGCCCTTCCTTTGGCCAGTTGGCATTTGGCTCTGCAGATGTGGAGCTTAGGCAAAAAGTGTGGAAGGACAGTGTGGGTTTGAATATTATTATATGTATAACCATTGGATAAGGGAGACAATGCCAAACAAGAAGAGACAGTTAAACACACCTGAATTTTAGAGCAGGAGGAGAAAGAAGAGCCAAAGAGATTCAGAGTGAAAAATCAGGGAGAACAGAGGAGAACCAGAAGTGAGTGCACCAGAGAAATCAAGGACTTTGGCAATCACAAGAAGAAAAGCTTGGGCAGAAACACCCAACATCACACTAGGTCATGGAAAAGGAAGCCCTCTGAAGCCAAGGATCCTTGCCACTCAGTCTTGACATTTTGTCTATTAAAGTCTCATCTAGCATATATCACCATCTGATATCCAATAAGCAATTAGAATCTTTATTGTAAATTTTCAAAAAACCCAGGATGAATTCTATTCTTAATATCCAACAAAATTTTTTTATTTTTATTTTTATTTTTTATTATGGTATTATGGGGTATAGTTAGGGGTTAGGCATACCAAAATGCTTCGTTCAGGCACCCTTGATGATAAGAGGTGTCTCCCCATCCCCAGACAGATATTTACCACCATTAATCCCAATTTGAAAAAATTACCAACACAGAATGATGCTAAGAATGTGG
>CAUYQG010255615.1:0-12680 GCA_963574415.1 Tarsius wallacei
CACCTGGAACCCAATTCAGGACATAGTAAATGTTCAGTTAAAATGTTAGCTGTGAGGTCGATGCCGGGGTGGCTGTGAGTGTGCCACTGCACTCCAGTCTGGGCGACAGAGTGAGACTGAAACTCAAAAAAAAAAAAAAAAAGCTAACTGTGTTATTAGTGTATTTGCTTATAAAAAAAACAGATCACAAAATAAGACTTACAGTATGCTCCTGTGTTTGTTTTAAGAAAACTATATGTAAACAATGATAGAAAAATGTCTGGATGTCTAAGCCCCTAAATGTGAACGAGGGTGAGCAGGTGGAGTTACAGTGATTTGTATTTGCATGTAACTTCTTTGAACTGTATAGACCTTTTTTTAAAGAACAATTCACATTCTACATTTCTTATAATAAGAAGGGGGAGAAAAGAAAAGGAAACTGAAAGGAAACTATCCATTCAACTTAAATACTCAAACCTGAGAGAATGCTAAAGGCATACAGGAGACTACATGCCGCAATTTTAAATGCTATTTACAGAATTCACACTGACATGGGAAAATGCTTCTAATATAATGCAAAGGGTTAACCATGATGCAAAATGTCTTGTGCTTTGTAATTTTAGTGTGTAAAAAAAATGCATAGAAAAAGGATTTGAGAAAAATATGCCAAAATATTAACAGTGATTACCTCTGAGTGTTAGGATTATGGTCAGTCATTGTTTTCTTAATACTGTTTTCTAATTTCCAAATTGCCTCTGGAAGCCTATAAATTGCTTCTATAATCAGAAAACATGTGCTAATAATAATAATAATGATAATAATAATAATAAACCACTCTTACTTGCTTGATGGAAACCAGCAGCACCAGGGTGAGGAAGGGCCTTCCAGGGGCCCAGAGAGAGCACTTCCTGTGGAAGGGGAGAGGGCTGGTCCCCCAGGGAGCAGGGATGCCCATGGGCAACTGGGGGGCCCCAGGCAGGAGTCCTGCTCTTCTTCGTCCAGGCCCTGCCCTGCTCGGTGCCGACTTCATCTTCCTCGTGTACTTTCACAAGTGGGGGCACATCTCTCTAGAAGTCCAAGATGTACCACAGGCGGCCTCTTCTTGCATTCCTCTTTGTCCAGAGAGGAAATGTTTGCACAAATCCTCTCCACGCAGCGCGGAGGGCGTCTGAAGCGGTCATGAGCGATCCACCGAATCTCCAGAGCTCCTCATCAGCCGTGGCTCATCCCCCGCCCCGGCCCCCCCAGAAGCAGGGAGAGTTTTCCCAGACCTTCCCCGAGTCAGCTGTGCTCCCTGGGACTCCCTCAGCAGGCGGAGGAGAAAGAGCACAGCAGTCAGCAGGTTCTACCCAAAGGTTCTGCTCAATGCACCAGGCCAGACTGAGGCAGACTCGGGTTCGAGCTGCTGAGGAGTGGCTGGCAAGGAGGCCATGAGTCTCGAGCCAGATTGGCGTTGGGCACTGTTTTGAGGAGGGCTGTTTCTCTCTAAAGCATTAAGCTTGTCCAGGCCCTGCCGAGACCAAGCACAGAGGCAGGGTCTCTTCTGGGCCCTGTTTATGCCGAGACTACAAGAGAGACAGTTGGCCGGCCTGTGAGAGAGCAGCTCCCAGCCAGGGCCTGAAGCAAAAACTCAATCGGGGGCTCGGGTTATGTCTACACAATAGCGTCCAACATTCACTCCTCTTGAATGCTCACTTTTTCTGAGCACTTGTTGCTCAGCCCACCTGGCAGATCCTTTTCTAGAACTCAGGATTCTCGCTTACTAACCAGCACACAATTCACATTTACAAGATCTTTTCATTCATCACCTTTTTTCACTCATCCTCACAATAACTCCATGAGGGTACAATGAACACTCCATTTGACAGTTGAGAAACATTGGGTTTCAGAGAGGTTAAGTTGCTTGCCCAAGGCCACACGGCAATTAAATGGAAAAGCCAGGTAGCCAGGTCTTCTGACCAGAGTCACCTGAACACGCCCTTCCTTCCCTGCCCCTGCCCTCTCTGGGTGAGTTCCTGTTCCCTAGAAGACTCATCTAAGAGGATCTGCTTAGCCCTTGTCACTCCACCTCTCCCTGGCCAGCTCCCAGCATCCCCTTCCAACTTCTCTCAGTCTCCCAAACTTGAGGCCCAGGTGGAAGATGTCCTGATTGGTTGGAATATAAGATCAGCAAGAGGAAAGAAGAACGTGTTTTCACTTTTTTTCCCATTCAAATTGAACCATAGGAGCTCATATTGATTAGCTTATCTGACTGAGTGAATTCTAACAGTTGGGAAAAGCAGGTAAGCTTTACTTCATAGAAATCTTTGGAAATCAAGACCTGGTGCGATGGCTCACACCTGTAATTCCAGCACTTTGAGAGGCTGAGGCAGGAGGATCACTTGAGGCCAGGAGTTCCAGCCCAGCCTGGACAATGTAGTGAGGCCTCATCTCTACAAAAAAAAAAAAAAAAGAAAAGAAATCTTTGGAAATCTAAAACATTCCACATGGCAAGATTTTAACTTAGCAATGAAATGCTCATTTGGAACAAAGCCGCCCCCTCCACCCGCCGCTGAGTGGGCCATTAGGAAGCTGTGACCTCTGGAGTTGATTGGTCATCTCTCTGGGACAGCAGAGAGCAGGAGTGGCTCAAGGAAAGAAAGTGTTCAAGTGATGGACTCCAGACCCTGGAATATGACTGTGATGCTCTTCTGTGACTGCCCATTAGTTCCAAGGTGCACACTGATAAGGAAAATGCTTGCTTTGTAAGAATATTCTGTCTTATTTCTTTGAACTTTTTCTAAAAAAAATCCTTTTTCTGAGGGGAGGAGGCTTGGGGCCACACAGGACTTTCCCACCCATTGGGTGGGTGCCCTCTAGTGATAAAATATGGTAAGGCCTCTTCCCTAGAGACACGGCGGCCAACCAGGACAAGAGTACAAAACACTGTTCCTCAGGCTTTGCCAGCAGGAAAGCACAGAGTGATATTAACCCAGGATCACACTCTAGTCAGGCAGGTCAATTCTCCATTATATCGGGGGTCTTCAGGAGGTGTCTACTATGCACTCAAGAACCTGTGTGTTTCATGTGCCTGGCATAATTGTCTCCTGCCCTCGCTCCTTCATCAATGTCCTCTGCCCTGAGAGCTCCTTAGGGATCTTCAGTGTCACCGCTCCTGCCGGCGCCCCCTTTGGTGAGGGTCTGAGTGATGGTGCGGAGGGCTCTGTCTGCCAGTTTCTGAGACCCCTGGTTCAGGACTCTGCAAGTGCTAATGGTGCTGAATTCTGCGCCCAAGTGGGGTGCATGCCACCCTCCCCATTCTGCACAGCATCTAGGCCCAGGGGCAGCCTGCCTGGACCTCACATCTTTGAGTCCCTGGAACTAGCAGCTGCCCTCTGCAGTCCTTCTCTCTACAGGGCTGGGCAAGAAACAGGCCTGTGAAGTCCTCCGGATTCCCCGTTTCTGGAATCCAACACTGAGGACCTCGCTCGATGCAAAAGGTGAGGGTGGGGCAGTCTCACTGACACCCAAACAAACAGCCCCTCATCTACAGTCAAAACCAGCGCCCTTCACAATAATTAAAAGGTGGAAGCAACCCAGGTGTCCACTGACAGATGAATGAATAAACAAAATGTCATACAATAAACACAGAGAATAGTATTCTGCCTCAAAAAGGAAGGAAATTCTGACTCATGCTACAACTTGGATGAAACTTCAAGACATTATGCTGCATGAAATAAGGCAGTAACACAAGAATAAATACTACATGATTCCACTTACAAAGGGAGGATCCAGAAAACTTGTAATTTATTTATTTAAGAAGTATGTACTTTTTTTAAAAATTATTTTGTTTTAAAGATGTGGGATTAGGTATACAAGTGGTCAGAATACAGGTAAAACTTGGATCCTCCTTTGGTCCCCACTTTGCCTGGTTTGAGATCAGGTACCCTTATTAATGTAGCAAAACCTCAATTTCTCAAGTAACTCATCTTTGACAAGGACTCCAACAACAATCACTGGGGAGAGAAGAGCCTATTCAGTAAATGGTGCTGGGAAAACTGGCTGACCACATGCAGAAGATTGAAACAGGACCCCTACCTGTCACTATACATAAAAATCAGCTCTAAATGGATCAAAGACATAAAACCTCAAACTATAAGACTCTTAGAAAATGCAGGAGACACCCTTATGGAAATTTTCATACATGGCAACTGATTGACATAAGGCTTCCAAAAGTAACTCAGTGCAAGAAAAGGCTTTGTGGACTCAGGGAGGTCTCAGTTTCAAAACAATAAAACATTTTAGAAATCATTATATTTAATTCCAAAATAACTTCTAAAATATATTTAATGAATTTCCCAAATTATATAATCAGCCCCTATCTCATATTGTAATAATTGGCATGTTGAAATAAAATATGAGTCCATAAGTATATTCATATATGGGCCAATATTTGTTTCATATATAGTATTTACATTATATAAGTAGTTTGTATGTATAACAGGTATACCCACAGGCATATAAACTAGGATCTGCAGTGACATGTATATATTAGAATATATTATTTTCTCTTGAGTTTACATATTTGCAAATCTAATTTTGTGATGCTCATAGTAATATTTGGGAAACATCAAGAGCAAACTTTATATAAGTGGGTAATGTTTTTATTAAAAACATGCGTTTATGAAGTATTATATTATAAAATGTACATCTTTCCAGGATAAAATATATTTTTAGAAAGAGATAGAAAAATTCTATTAACATTTATAACTGCAATCTATAGACTGTGCATTTTTATTAAGGTTAGCCTTATTTCTTAAAACAACATATTTTTGAGATTTATAGATCCTTAACATAACTTAACACAAACATTAAAAAAATGCACAATCAATAAACAAGCAATAAAGTTAAAGCAATAAATAAAGCCTAGGACATTCTAAATACAAGGAATACAGGGATATAATTTTAAAAAAAAGATATCATTTGTTTTAAGAATACTACATGTAATTTGTCCAGATGTTTCAAAGTTTAAATGAAATCCATAACTTTTCTAGTAAAAATAAAGCCGTCAAAAGTTGTATCATGAAATGTTAAAAGATAGGAATAAATATACTAATTATGATCAAAATTGAAAACATAGTCAAACAATATGCCTAGATCATAAAAAATTTTATAAGGCGTATGTCAAAAAAATTTACAAGTTTTTCAAAATTTTACCATGATTTCCAAAAAGCAGGTAATTTCTATGTTTTTAAATAATAGATAGCATATAGAAATTTTTGAAAAATATGTAAAGCTTCTTAATCCATCCTGTCACATAAGAAAACTAAAACACATTCTTACATAGATAAAATCAGTCAAAGACCTATTCTAACACTTTCTTAAAGTTACTATAGGATACAACCAAACGGGGATAATTCTAGGTTTACAAAGATTGTTCATATGGGTTTAAAATTATTATCTTTCAAAATATAGAAAGAGAAGGATATTCAAATGTGATATTTTAGATATTATAAAGTTTGCTGCATTAAAATAAAACAGATTATGTAACGCCTAGGTTAACTGAGACCCTTAAAGACCTTAAGATTTTACTCAAGCCCAATATCAAGTCTGTGAGAGTCAAAGTCTTCTTAAAATAGTTATTGTGATTTACTTCCTGAGGTTCTTGGGTTTTTATTTATTTATTTAATTTATTTCTGTGTGTGATTTTTGTTTTGCTTTTGTTTGTTTATTTGTTTTGGTTTCTAGATGCCATATCACATATATTTCTCACGTGAGTCTTTGGAAGCAGAACTTAGTCCCTTCATTGTTTGCTCCAAGAAATCTCCTTCCATCAAGCATTTTTGTAACAAGATTTACTGAAAATTGAGTGATCATAGGAGGAGGGGCACGATGTGCTACAAACCTCCTGTCCTCCTGGTTCCTAGCTTCATTCTCATTTTCTTTTTCCTTAAACTTTAATAGCAATTAACAAATGCTTAAAATGTTTCAGAGACAACAGTGTTTTCATGTACTCTGGGCCTCAGGTTTTAGCTTCTACCTCAGATAGTTATCAACAAAAACTTCCCTCAATTTGTGAGAACTTAAGAGTGAACAAAATGTTCTCAATATCATTACATTTGGGTGGCACAGATGTGATAGTTTTAAAGAATGTTCTCAGTCAGTCATTCAAAAGTTTCCTAGATGTTTTCTGTTGTTCAATATACTTATATTTTGGGTCAACTTCCATACATATTGATGATGTCATTGGTAAGCAAGAAGTTTGTGCATGTAGAAAATGGATAGAGTACATCTTCATTGCAGTCTACCTTTTAGTACTAGGACCATACTAATTCATCTGATAGCTAGTGCAAAGTCTCCTTTAAAATCTCTGCAATAGTCCATGTGTTTGGGGAAAGAAAGGGGTCATGAAGATAAGAAAGATAGACCTAGGGAAAAAAATGTATTTCTATAAACCAATTTTATTTGTCCTATAGTTTGAGGAAATTGCTCTCTGGTGATGTTGTTAAACCGATGAAAATAAATTTTTATTTTATTTTGAATTTTCACCACTTTCTTTGACTTCATTGGTAATTTTGTGGGAAAATAAGTTTCATTATGATCCTACAGTCAGGTGTCATTTTACAATCCTTTCACACTATTTTAAACAATAACACATGAGAGATAATTTTCCATATAGTTTTTAAATAGAAAAGCTGTTTCTTACTAAGTTATTGGATTAAGGGAGCAGATTGAAAAGTAAGAGATGATTTAATAGCATTAAAATTTACTCAAAATCTTCATTTTCAAAAGAAACCTAAGCAAAGCACTTATCTAATTGAAAAAGACCAATTTTTTAAAAAAAATAATAAGTAGTGTTGCCAAAGGTGCTAGAAAATTGGCTCACTTAGCACCTTTATTGAAAGTGTAAATCAGTGTTCACCTTGAATTTTAATGGATAGCATTCACAGTATTTTAAAACACAACATATATCTCAAAGATGCAGAAATTTTATCACGCATCAACTTACAAATAGACAAAATAACTTTTATATGATGATGTTTATTGCAAATGGTTTATATTGCAAATAATTAGAAATAAAATAAATGCATTAGCGAGGCTAATTGCATCTATTCGAATAGATATTCGTAAAAAATAAGGTATCTGAATATAGGAAATTCTCACAGATTTATTGAATATTTGATAAATATTCAGAGGATACCAAAAAATGTATACACATTTCAAGAAAGGAAAACTGTTTTAAAATTTTAATAATATATACTGATAGCAAAGGATGAATACAAGTCATGTTTAACTTCTGTAATTACAAGCGGTGCTCAAAGTGGTTGCCAGTAGCGTCCAGACACTTCTGATGATGGTGAATTAAAAGTAATACAAAGATAACATCTCTTAAAATGTGTATACATTCCCCCCCACCCCTCGTATATTGCTACATTAAGAACCAAGGTATATATATTCATGTGGATAGTGTCTTATTCTGGAAATGTATGTTTGATATCCTTTCTGCTATTGAAGTTTTCTAAAAATCCTAAATATTTAAAAATAACTTTTCTATAAATGTTCAAAAACCTCTGAGGCAAAAATACAGCAGGAGAAGAAAAGTAAGTCAGTGAGTGCTGAAACCACCAGTTGCCCTGGATACATACATCAATGACAAAGGCTTGGAAGTTTGTTTTTCTGGCAGAGGGGGTGACACATAAAGCAATGTTAACGAAGTGGCCCAACATGGCCCAAGTAGTAGGATCACAGGCCTCATCCTAGAACTGGCACCAACAAGCCAGAGAGTTGGAGGGCAGGCTTATTTTCCCTAGAGAAAAGGTGTTGCTATGTTTATGATTGCAAAATTTATAAAATGTATTTGTGGTAACCTAATTTTTTTGTTAGAAAACAAGAAAATTATAATATCTGAGTTACATGCTGTTTCTTTGAAATATTCCACTAGTCATTTCCTTAGGGTGAGACATAATAATAGCAAAAAATGGAATGAAATAATATTTTAGTAATTTCTGTCTGTGAAAAAATATATAGGAAAGGAGCTATGTTAATAAATGATCAAAGAAAACATAATAGCTGAGTCTGGTGGCACGTGCCTGTAGTTCCAGCTACTCAGAAGGCTGAAGTGGAAGGATTACCTGAGCCCAGCAGGTCGAGGCTGCGGTGGCCATGAGTGTACCACTGCTCTCCAGTCTAGATGGCAGAGTAAGAGTCCAACTCAAAAAGAAAAAACAAAAAACAAAAAACACATGAATACCATATATATTGTTATGTGTATTGTACATATACTTTATTTATTTTACATGAATTTGTTATAGCTCATATATTTCATATTCATATTTTATGTATAAATGTATATATAAATAATATATTAGCTGGGCTTGGTGGCTCAGCCTGTAATCCTGCGCTTTGGGAGGCTGAGGTGTGTGAATTGCCTGAGCCCACGGGTTCGAGACCCGCCTGGGCAACTTGGCGAGACCTCATCTCTACAATAAATCAAAAATTCAGCCAGGCGTGACAGTGCGTGCCTGTAGTTCCAGCTACTTGGAAGGCTGAGGCGGAAGGATCGCCGGAGCCCGGCAGATCAAGGCTGTGGTGGCCGGGAGCAGCCACTGCACTCCAGTCTGGATGACGAAGTGAGACTCCAACTCAAAAAAAAAAATATATATATATATATATATATGTGTGTGTGTGTATATATAAATAATATATTTATATATAATATTTTATATACTTACATAAAATATGTATGAAAAATATGTATGTAAAATATAAATATATATTAAATTTAATATTTAAGGTAGATTTATCTGTAATTTAGCAATGAATTAAAAGTGCTTGCCAATATGAGAAAATTCATATACTGATGATAAAATTAAAGCAGAATATTGGTTTCATCTCAGCTATTAAATTCTTACCATATTTCTGAAAGTATACATATTCTTCTTACTTGAGATTTAGAACAACCTTACAAGTTAGATATTATTCTTCCTCTCCTACAGGTGAAGAACTGAAAGTCAAGGATATTAAGTACTTTGCTTAAATTAATACGTAGCAGAAACCTTCAAAAATAAGCCTATTTATATTTCAAGTCACTTCCACTGGATCAATTTTTCTCTCCATCTGATGACATCTCTGATACCATAGGCATCAAATATTGTCTAAAATCGTGTATATCCAATAGTAGCAAATTTGTGCTCTACACTAGAAGAGGTGCCATTATAATGTCATCTGTTTGGTCTATCACTAAGTAAAATATTACTATTGTCCAGCTAGGTTTTTTGGAGGAAAAAAAAAACAAACACATCTCAGAGGACATCATGGGATGCAATCACCAACACAACTCCTAAAGTGCTCTTGCAATGCTTATCAATGTCCAAAACATTGAGCTGTAAACCCCAGAAATATTGCAAATGTTTCTCAGCTGGTTCCTGACTCAAGTCTGGTTCTTTAATACTGCTAAGGGAATAGGCACTGTTATCTAGTTCATCCCCACCACCACAAAAATGCTCAAAGAGGGTAGAAATAAAAATATTTTAGGCCACTCACATTTTCATAGAGAAAAATTCAAATTAATTGAGATATATTGTGGATGGTGTATATTTTAATTAAAATATATTGCCAAAATAGAAGGAATAGTTAAATAGTTATGAACTAGAGTTATCTGAAACATATTTAAGAAAGTAGATAACTATTTATGAATTAGAATTATCTGAAGCATAATGAAGAAACTGGTAATATTTATTTCCTTAATTTGACAGCTTTTTAAGGAACCTACATCAAGTATGCACCTGCCTATAGGACTATACTCATTTCTGAATAATTACATGGATTGAAAAGAGCTATGAACAAGCACTTAAATTTATATAGCAGTTTTAATGTATATTATAAATAAGTTTAGAGATGACAGTATGTGTTGATTAATTGATCTAAAATAAACTGAATTATAATAGTTTATAAATAAAACCTATGAACTTGTAAGTTTTTTTTCTTCATCTTGGTCTTTGAAAACAATTTTTCTCTAATATAACAGTGTGATAAAACAAAATAACTGTTTATGTTGAAATTGGCAATAGTGCTCATGTTTTTCTAATATTAATATTACTATTTCTGCCATTATTTTGGCTGTACATGCAAATTTTGGTATCAGTGAGACAACTCCAATCATGAGGAAGTAGAAAAGTCAATAAAACTGAAATTAGGAGACCTGATGTAATCAAGGGAAACCCTGTCCTCTGAAAGTCAAAAGAAGGCCAGTCACAGTGGCTCAAGCCTATAATCCCAGCATTCTGGGAAAGGCTAAAGAATTGCCTGAGCTCAGGGCTTTGAGACCAGTCTGGGCAACTTGGTGAGACATCATCTCTAAAATATATCAAAAAATTAGCCAAGCATGGTGTTATGTGCCTGAAGTTCTAGCTTCTTGGAAGGCCAAAGTGGAAGAATCACCTGAGCCCTGCAGGTAGAGGCTGCAGTGACCATGAGCATGCCACTGCACTCCAACCTGGGCAACAGAGTTCCAACTGAAAAAAAAAAGGCAAAAGAAATGAATCTAATCTAGCAACTCTTGAAAATCCAGAAGACATGCTAGGGATTTATATGACCTTAGGCTACAGTACCTTGTGTAAGAACTTGGATTAAGTTAACTATCATATTTTTTATATTATTTTCTTCTCCCCAAATTTTATATTGCATTTTGACTAATTTATTCACTCCTAAAATACAATTAGTACAGGAATATTTATATTCCAGCTACTTATGAAGATTTAGGATAACTCTGTGACAACTTCATATTTAATTATAATATCCCTGTTTTGTTTCAGACTATCCTCCTGTAGGAAGTTTTTCACTGGCCAGCTTTTTAAGCAGATTTAGCTTTCCTACTATATTTTCTTTCCACTCATACTTGCTCTTTTCTTAAAACTTGCTATCCTCTTAAAACTTGCTCTCGGTTTCTCTTAGGTTCTTAGAAATAAAGATGTGTATTTTATTATATGCAGTCTTTTTGTATATGCGACCTTTGACCTTATTGGGGAAACATGATTAAAAATAACCCCCCCAACCCCCAAAAAACCTTTCCATATAGTAGAAGAAGACGAAAAATGGTTTTTATTATTCAATAAGCATCACTCTAGAATGTGATGGGTATCACAGGCAATCCACTAAGTGGATTGAAGAGACAGAAAAAAATATTAAATATTATCCTTTTGTAAAGTCAAGCATGTATGATCCATAATATACTTTTTTTCAAGATAAACAATAATTAGTCCTCAAGAAAGAGTACTTGACAGCACCTTTTGTCACACATATTTCAACCTCAATTCACCTTGTAATTTGTGTAACCATCTATGTTTGCAAATTTATTTTATCCAAAATAAAAACAAATATCTTCTACCT
Source organism: Tarsius wallacei (assembly GCA_963574415.1). Taxonomy (NCBI): domain Eukaryota; kingdom Metazoa; phylum Chordata; class Mammalia; order Primates; family Tarsiidae; genus Tarsius; species Tarsius wallacei. The sequence goes on from CAUYQG010255615.1 coordinate 11,347, forward strand.
TGTGAAAGGAGAGATGTTTGTAGCTTAGAGTCCGGTACCAGCCAAAATTAGACCTCTTACACTCCCACAGAAATTGGGAGATAGAGGTGTTATCTTCCTTGATGCTCACATTAGAAAAAGATGACTCCCAGATCCTTAAGTAGACATTTCTGGGTTGTAAACCTGACAAAAGCCTTATTTAGCTTTTAAAAAGATTTACATACACCTCAAAAGAGCAAAACAGAATACAGAAGTGCAAGTAAAAGTAAATGTTGTAAGACAAGGAAAGAAGGGAGTTTCCCTTCTCAACCAAGGAGAACTAGATATTTATTTTTATGATTTTTAACTTGTATTTGCCCTAACAGCCCTTGCCATCTCAATGTATTTTATGAACAAAATCTGATTCACCAGCTTACAGCAAATGACCTGTTATATGAGCATGCCAGACACGCCTGAAGAGTGACTGAGACCTGTTTGGCTGGAGCAAGGTGAGACGCCACTTAGTAGTAAATGACGTCAGAGAGGTACTAGGGGGCCAGGTTTTGTTGGGCCCACCTTATTGACCATTCTAAGGGTTTTGGTTTTACTCTAAATAAAATCGGGATCTGTTGCAGGATTTTTTAACAGTGTCATGATATGACATATGTTTTCAAAGAAATTCTCTGTCTGCTGTGGTAAGAATAGACTGGAGAGAAGGAAATGGTAAGGGGCAAGGTTAGAAATAGGGCAGGCTGTTGGGAGGCTAATACAGTAATCCAGGTGGCTCCACCTAGGGTGGTAGTAGTAGGAATGGTGAGACTGGCTGGATTCTGGATATATTTTAAGGTAAAGAGAATAGATTTTCTGATGGGCTGAATGTGGGATAAGAGAAAAAAAGAAAGGGCAGAAGGTTTGAAAGGGTCCAAGTTAAGAATGACCTCAGAGTTTTTGGTCTGAGTACCTAGAAGGATAAACTTGCCATCGGATGAGACAGAGAAGGCTGTGGGTGAGCAGAATTTTGCTGGACTTGGAGCGGAGAGGCATTTCCCATACTGAGACTAAAAAAAAAAAAAAAGAACAGTTGCCAGGCTGTTGTTTATTTCTTCTAGTATTTACTTTCATGCTTCGTTATCCTTGTGTTTTTTGTTTGTTTGTTTGTTTTTTAATTTAAAACATGTTAAATTATTTATTTATTTGAAGAAGATAAAAGACAATTTGAATAACTTTGGAATTTGTAAAATACCCATGTTAAAAATGTGCCTATAAAAAGAAGTACAACTTATAACTCCAAAGCAAACAGTAGAAATCATTTATAAAATTAACCTAGAGGAAGACAGAAAAGGAGAAAATGAATATGTCAAATTATGTAAATCAGG
>CAUYQG010255619.1:0-17541 GCA_963574415.1 Tarsius wallacei
ACGCCCGGCTAATTTTTTTGATTTATTGTAGAGATGAGGTTTCGCCTGCCCAGGCGGGTCTCGAACCCGCGGGCTCAGGCAATCCACTCACCTCAGCCTCCCAAGGCGCGGGATTACAGGCTGAGCCACCGAGCCTGGCTACACTTCATCAGTATCTTAAATGTCACCATCAAAGTATAAATCCTCTGAGTTAAATACAGATGATATAAAAAATATCAACAACTAGTTTGGCTTTGGGAGTGGCCAATCTGAATGGATATGACTATAGGCTGGACAGGTTCCTGAAGGTTCAAGATGGGCCAAGTACCAACCCCTTAGTCATTGGTTTATGAAAAATCTGAGAATCCGGGGGCTGAGGTGATCAGGACGGTGAGGAGCCCATGGTAGGTTTGAGGAAGTGGTTATTTACCAAAAAAAGGAAGCAGTTTAATATTTCAACAACCAGGATACGTGTACCCATATACAAGGGGGGTCTCCCCCAAAGCCAGAATTATCTTTTGGAGGACAGGCCCCTTGTAGTACAGGCTTCCCCTGCTAGGTGAGTGTTGTAGGAACTCATAGGCATCAGTATACTAGCTAGCGTTATTGTGAGAGGCTGCGTTTGGCTTCAGTGAATTTTTTTTTTGGAGATTCTTTCAACGCGTTTGCCATTTTATGATGGGTATACAAGCATATCTGTCCGCACTGCACTGAGTGTTCTGCAGTTTTTGACTAAAAACTGCTTAAGCCCCATGCCCCATCCTCCCTTTTCACCTGATCTCACCCCAGGTGACTTTTTGTTTCCCCTGATGAAAAAAGTCTTCAAAGGGAAACGTTTTGAAACACAAACAAAAGCAGCAGAAGCACTAAAAGGCATCAAAACTGATGAGTTCAAAAGCTGTTTTGAGCAGTCTCAATAGGTGACTGAAGTTTAAACATGTGAGAATGTACATTTTTTATAAATTCTGGGGTTTTTTGGGTCCCCTTTGTATGTGGAGTGCAAAATAACATTTATACATCGAGGTACATATTTGCACTTCACTATGGATAAGTTTATTAGTGATTAGCAAGCATTTAATGCTGAACTTAGAGTCAGAAAAACTCTTGCCTTAAATCATTTTAGATGAGAATTTCCTAGGCTGTTTAGAGCTAAAGAAATGGGAGAGAAATTAGTCAATATAAGTGTGAAAGTTCTATTTTGTATGCTGACAATTGTTTGAAAAGTGGCAAAGACTGGGGGCGGGGTGTAATAAATTAACTCCTTGATGGCAGGTTGGAAACCTCTAAATGGTGATGGGCTATAATAGTAAGGTGGAAAGCAGCGATGGTAGTGGTATGGAGAGAGGTAAAGTGGGGAGGTCAAGAACTAGGTACAGGGTACCTGCATAATGAACATTTGTGTACCTAACTCTGAATTTTACCCCACATCTTTAAAATAAAAAATAATTAAAAAAAAGAACTAGGTATAGAATTGGGAAAGAGTTTTAATGTTGAAAGGTAGTAGTGCAAAACGGGCAAGTCATCTGTTGTCTGATGAGTAGACTGGTGATGAGAATTACAAGTTACTAGAAGAGGTTTATGATATCCTAGTGAGTCCCATAATTCACTCACATAGGTAACTGGTATCTTGGCCCGCCTTAGACAAACCAAGTGATCAGAGTGCTGATAGGAACTGTAACAGTGAACAAAACCAGCAGAAAGAGGAAAGCCTTTAAGTGGGTCTAGAACTACATACCACCCGTCAAACAAAGGAACACTTACTGTTGCATTTGGAGACACTAATTGCACTGAAGTTTTCCATAATCTCTACACCTATATTTGACCTTAAAAAGACAAATACAGAAATTAATCTGCAGGTGGCCCCAAATCAGGAAACACACAAGAAGCCAGATTATCCAGTGTTTCAATGATTTCTTAGTGATAACGTCAGTTATTGTACCCATGGTTTCAGTTCATTTAGTAAATTCCCATTTCTTTGCCTATTAATCCATGGGATACAGTTACCCAGGAGGTGTGCAAGGTGATTTATTAAGATGCAGGGTGCAGGAAGACTATATTAGAACATACACTTATACACATGTGTATTTCTCATTCTTTTAAAATTTTCATTATATCTTTTTTATTTCATTGATAACAATTAAATATCCAAAAAGCTGTGGACTACTTGAGAGCGGGCAACACCCCCAAATGAATTCACAGATCTTTTCCCACCAGGCTCTTGTTAAAGAGTCCTAAAGTTGATACAGTCATAGGACTTTCTTTTAGAACTATATGTAGGCCAAATCACAACATTTGCTTAAGTAGTCATCAGAACTAATTAATTACCTTTCAAAGAGGCTCTTTTCTTCTTTGCTAAGGTAAGAAACTTCCTTGTTCTTGGAATGCATGTGGGTGAGTGCAGCACAGGGCATGTGTTGAGGCTTCACACAGTAGAAGGCTTCTTGGTCTTGAGCATCCAGGTACTGACATAGTTCAGCACTTGAGTTTAAAACCAGGGCACAATCAGTACTGACCTGGGAGGTGTGACTGGAAAACCAGCCCGTGAAGATTACCCTGTCGTAGCCCCTGTTCCTTGCCCTCCAGAGGGCCGACACCCCTTCACTGGGGTGGATAAGCAGCAGAGACAGGGAGACCTGGCCTTCCCAGAACAGCGTGAAACTGACAAGGTAGGAGCCATTATTGAAGTCGGTCACCTTTCCTGAAGCGCCAGCCTCTAGGGCTGGGGAGGACATCCTGGCCCTCAGAAAATCCCCACCATATTGCTTCCTGCATCCCAAGTGGTCTCTTGCTTCCAGCAGGATGTCCAGCTGGTCCCCCCTGCAGTACGTGTCTCGAGGGTTGAGGATAGAGACTGTGCTGTGTGCAGCGCTGGTGGTGGTGTTCATGTGGGTGAAAGGTCTGGGTGGGATCTCCTGGTCTAGTTTCTTTATGATTTCTTTTATTCTCAGCTCAGTCTCTGCTGCTGAAACTGGTGGACGCAGTGGTGCTTCAGGGTATGAGGGCTTTGCAATAAAATTCCAGTGATGGAGAGAAATGGGCAACTTGAGTGCAGTCTGTAACTGAAATGACAAGAAATTGAATAGAAAACACAGAAAATATTCCTATTTAGTGTAATAATTTTGGCAAGTTATCCAAATTTTGTCTTTTATAGAAAAATGAGAGGTTCAAAAATTAAATGATACTGAGATTTTAGGACCATGTATGTTTCGTATAAAAATATTTTTCTTTAGAAAAGTTGTTGGTGGAACTGTACTTCTTACTGGCTAATCTTTTTTGGAAGAGTTATCCCAAAGAACCCTAGAATCTTCTTCCTTAAAATGGTGGTGATAAAATCGTCTTTACAGGCCAATTGTGAACGCAAAATGAGAAAATATTTTAACTGCACAGCAGAGAATAAATGCTTATTGTTCTATTTTTAATCTTGGAACTAAAATTTAGTAGAAATGTGTAATCCCAGACAAACAAAATCCAAGTGAGTTTATCACCACCAGACCTGTCTTCTAGGCAATGGTATAGAGAGTTCTTCAAGCAGAAAAAGATGCTAATTAATAACACAAAAACATAGGAAAGTATACAACTCTCTGGTAAAAGTAAATACACGGTCAAATTTAGATTACTCTAATAGTATAATGGTGGTATGTAAATCACATATCTTTAGTATGAACATTGAAAGACAAAAACTACTAAAAAATAATAATAGCTACAATAATTTGTTAAGGGAGGCACAATATTCACATATAAAGTTGTAAATTGTGACATCAATTTAGGGAGTGGAGTGAAAGTGTAATTAAAAATATGTGACCAAAAGTAAGTTAATACATTAAAATAGCCTGTTATAACTATAAGATGTTTTTTGTAAACCTCATGCTAACCACTAAGAAAAAACTTATAATAGATACACAAAAGATTAAGTTAAGGATCAATACCCACCACTGGAGAAAATCACTTAATCAGAAAAAAAGACAGTAAGAGAGGAAGAAAAAAACAAAGGATATACAAAACAACCAGAAAACAACTAACAAAATGGTAGTAGTAAGTCCTTACCTATTAATAATTACCTTGAATGTAAATGAATTAAATTCTCCAATAAAAAGGCATAAAGTGGCTGGGTGTGGTGGCACATGCCTGTAATCTCAGCACTGGGAGGTGGAGGCCAGAGGATTGCCTGAGCTCAGGAATTCAAGACCAGCCTAAACAACATGGTGAGACGTCATCTCTATAGTAAATCAAAACAATTAGCCAGACATGGTGGTATGTGCCAGTGGTTCCAGCTATTTGGAAGGCTGAGGTGGAAGGATCACCTGAGCCCAGCAGGTCGAGTCTGTGGTGAATGAGCATGAGCATGCCACTGCACTTTAGCCAGGGGAACAGAGTGAGACTCCGACTCAAAAAAAAAAAAAAAAAAAAAAAAAAAAGAAAAGAAAAGAAAAGAAAAGACATAAAGTGGCTGAATAAATTATTAAAAACAAGACCCAACTATATGTTGTCTACATAAGACTCCCTTCAACTTAAGACACACATAGGCTGAAAGTGAGGGATGAGAAAAGATATTTCAGGCAAATGGAAACCAAAAGAGAACAGGAGTAGCTAGATTTATATCAAATAAGTAGACTTTAAGTCAAAAACTCTAAAAAGAGACAAAGAAGGCCATTATACAGCGATAAAAGGGCCAATTTAACAAGAGAAAATAACAATTGTAAATGTATATGCACTCAACATTGGAACACCTAAATATATCAAGGAAATATTAGGAGAACAATAGTGGTAGGGGAACCTCAGTACCCTACTTCATCAATGGACAGATCACTCAAACAGGAAATCAATTTTAAAAATTGAACTTAAATTACACCTTAGACCAAATAGACCTCACAAACATATACAGAACGTTTCATCAAACAGCAGCCAAATACACATTCTTCTCAAGAGCACTCAGTACATTCTCCAGGACAGATCATATGTTCAGCTACAAAACAAGTCTTAACAAATTGAAGAAGATTAAAATCATATCAAATGTCTTTTTATTCTACAATGGTATGAAACAAGAAATCAATAGTAGGAGGAATTTTGAAAAATTTACAAATACATGTAAATTAAATAACATGCTCCTGAACAACTTGTGAGTCAAAAATGAAATAAAAAGGGAAATTAGAAAATATGTTGAAACAAATGAAAACAAACACACAACACACCAAAATTCATAGATGCAGCAGTCCTCAGAGGGAAGTTTATAGCAATAGATGCCTACATAAAAAAAAAAAAAAAGAAAGTCCTCAAATAAATAATCTAATATTACAATTCAAGGAAACAGAAAAATAAAAACTAACTAGCTCAAAGTTAGCAGAAGGAAAGATATGATAAATATCAGAGCAGAAATAAATAAGATAAAGACAAAAAGCAATAGAAAAGATTAATGAAACTAAGAATTGGTTTTTAAAAAAATACAAATGAAATTAAGAAATCTTTAGCTAGAGTAAAAAAATAAAAAACAAATAATATCAGAAATGAAAGAAGAGACATTGCAATAGGTACCACAGGAATACAAAGGAACATAAAAGACTACTATGAGCAATTATACACCAACAAATTGGTGTATTAATGAGAGGAAATGGATACATTCCTAGACACATAAAACCTACCAAGACTGAATTATGAAGAAACAGAAAATTCAAACAGACCAGTAACAAAAAAAGAAGATTGAATTAGTAATAAAAAGTCTCCCACCAGTGAAAAGCTCAGGACCTGATGGTTTCATTGATAAATTCTACCAGCATTTAATATCAATCCTTCTCAAACTCTTCCAAAAAATTGAATTGGAGGGAGTGTTTCCAAACTAATTTTACCTAGCCAGCATTACCCTGATACCAAAGCCAGACAAAAACACTAGAAGGAAAGAAAATTACAGGTCAATATTGCCAAGAAACATAGATACAAATACTCTCAACAAAATACTAGCAAATCAAATTCAACAGCACATTAAAAGGATCATTCACCATGATCAACTGGGATTTATCCCAGGGATGTAAGAATGGATTAACGTACACAAATCTATAAATGTGATGCATCACATTAACAGAATGCAATCGTCTTTTTTCTTTATATATATATATGTATATAATATATATTAATAATTATTTTATTTATTTATTTATTTTATTTTAATTTTTTTGAGGAAAGATAGATTTACTAAGGGAAAGACATGTTGTGAAGGGCACCACAGGCAGGACAACAGTGTGAGTGCCTGTTGCCTAATTTTTGTATTTTAAAGATGTGGGGTACAATTCAGATTAAGGTGTACAAGTGGTCATTGTACGGATAAAGTTTGGGCCTCCCTTTGGTCCCCATTTCACCTGGTTTGAGATCAGGTACCCTTATTGATGTTATATGCCCTCCTGCTCCCCTGGCAGTGTCCCACTGTTGCCAATCCCTTTCTCGTTGTATTATGATAAATGTTCAGGGTCTGCTTATGAGTGAGTGATCATCTTTTAATAATAACAACTCTCAACAAACTAGGTATAGAAGAAAGGAACCTCAAAACAATAAAGGACATATATGATAAACCCACAGTTAGCATTATATGCAGGGGTAAAAAGTTGAAAGCTTTTTTCTAACATCAGAAACAAGACAAAGGCATTCACTCTTGCCAATTTTATGGAACAATGTACTGGAAATTCTAGTCAGAGCAATAAGGCAAGAGGAAGAAATAAAAGGAATCCAAATTTCAAATTAAAATGTTAAATTGTCAGTGTTTGCTGACAACATGATCTTTCTATATATAGAAAACCCTAAAGATTCCACCAAAAATCTGTTAAAACTGATGAACAAATTTAGTAAAGTTGCAGGATATAAAATCAACATATAAAAACCAGTAGCAAGTGTAGACATTAATAGCAAGATATCCAGTAAATAAGTCAAGAAAACAATCTCATTTTATAATAGCTACTAAAATGTATAATAGTTAAAAATAAATTAACCAAGGAGGTAAAAGGCCTGTACTGAAAGCTATAAAACATTGATGAAATAAATGGAAAAAGGAACACATAAGAGGAAAGATATTGCATGAACATAGATTGGAAGAATTAATACTGTTGAAATGTACACAATGCCCAAAGCGATCTATAGACTCAATCCAATACCTATCAAAATTTCAATGGCATTTTTCATGGAAATAGAAATAATTAAAATTCATATAGAACCACAAAAGACTCTGAATAGCCAAAGCAATCTTGAGCAAAAGAACAAAGCTGGAGGCATCACATCACCTGACTTCAAAATAGACTACAAAGCTGTAGAAAGCAAAACAGCGTGACAGTGGCATAAAAACAGATGCACAGAACCACAGAATAGAGTAGAGACCCTATAAATAAATCCATATATTTATAGCCCATCAGTTTTTGAAAAAAGTACCTGGATCTTGCAATGGGAAAAGAACAGTTTCTTCAGTAAATCGTGTTGAAACAACTGTGTAGAGTCATGCAGAACTCTTATATAATAACTTAAAATAAAGACTTAAATGTTAGACCTCAAATTGTAAAACTACTAGGAGAAAAGCTTCATGACCTTGATCTGGGCAATGACTTTTTTGACTATAAACACAAAAGTATATGTAGCAAAAACAAAATGAGACAATTAAGACTACATCAGACTAAAAAGCTTCTGCACAGCCAAGGAAACAATCAATGGAATGAAAAGACAGCTTACCGAATTGGGAAAAATATTTGCAAACTAAACATCTGATAAGTGGTTAATATCCAAAATATATAAGAAACTCAAACAACTTAATAATATTAAGCCAAATATCCTGACTAAAAAATGAGCAAAGAATCTAAATAGTCATTTCCCAAAGGAAGACATTCGAATGGTCAAGAGGTACATGAAAAAACAAAAGCTCAATATCACTAATTATCCAGGAAATTAAATTAAAACCACAGTGAGAGATGACCTCACACCTGTTAGAATGGCAATTAAAAAGACAAAAGATAACAAGTGGTGCAAAGAGGTGGAGAAAAAGGGAATCCTTGCATACTGTTGGTTGCAATGTAAATTAATACAGCCAATACGAAGAACAGGGTGAGTTGGAGTCTCACTCTGTTGCCCATGCTGGAGTGCAATGGCATGGTCACAGCTACCACAGCCTCCACCTGCCGGGCTCAGACAATCCTTCTGCCTCAGACTTCCAAGTAGCTGAAACTACAGGTGCAGGCCACCATACCCAGCTAATTTTTTCATTTATTGTAGAGACTCGGTCTTGTCAAAGTTGCCCAGACAGCTCTCAATCTTCTGGGCTCAGGCAATCCTCTCGCCTCCGCCTCCCAGAGTGCTGGGATCACAGGCATGAACCACTGAACCCGGCAAAATAGAGGCTCCTTTAAAAATGAAAAATAGAACTACCACATTATCTATTATCCAGCAATTCAACTACTGGGCATATATCCACAGGAAAAGAAATCAGTATGTTGAAGTGATATCTGCTCTTCCATGTTTATTGCAGCATTATTCACAACAACCAAGATACGGAAACAACTTGTGTCCATCAACAGAAGAACGAATAAAGAAAATGTGGTATATAAACAATAGAATACTATTTAGCCTTTAAAAACCAGGAGATCCTGTCATTGCTTCCACATGGATGGACTTGGAAGATATGATGTAAGGATAAATAAGCCAGTAACAGAAAGACAGAAAACTGCATGTTCTAACTTATATGCGGAATTTAAAGAATTTGAACTCAGAAATAGAGAGTAGAATGGTGGTTATGGGGGATGGGGGGCTGGGAGGAGGATGGGAAAGATATTGGTCAAAGAATACAAGATTTCAGTTAGATAGGAGAAATGAGTTCTAGATATCTATTATCTAACCTGGTGAGTATAATCAATAACTATGTATTGTATTCTTGAAAATTGCTAAGAGAGATTTTGTGTTCTCACCACAAAAAAATGAAGAATGTGAGGTAATGCACATATTAATTTGCATGATTTAACTATTCCACATTGTATGTATATTTCAAAACAACTCTTTGTACACATGAATGTACACAATTTTAATTTGTATATTAAAAATAAATAAATAAAAAGTTCAAGATGCATGGGGATTTCATGTAAAATATAATTATCTATTTTTTTTATTTTATCTTTTATAATTTTCTTGAACATTCTGCGATATTAATTAGTATATTTCAAATTATTTTTGTGAACACAGGAGATACAGAAACATAGGTTGTAAAAATATTTATGTATCATAACATTGATTTATTATTAAAAATTAGAGAATGCTGACACAGTACAGGAAATAAAATCAGCCACAGTCACACCAACCATTTACAACTGCTGTTAACATTTTGATGCATTTCTCTCATTTCTTGTATAACTTTAGATGATCGTGAACAAACTGGAATATTTGCCATTAAATTTTTATTTTTAAACAGTGCCATTAAAAACTCTCCACCCTATAGTAAAGTCCCACATAAGATTCCAACTTTAATATTTTATCTATTTCCATCTTTTTGGACATTTATTGCTTTCAGCTTTTTTCTATTATAGATAATTTTGTAAAGAACATCTCTTGATATAAATATTTATTTTCCATTCTAGAGATTTACTGAGAATTTCATAAATAGAATGATTGGTAAAATGTGGTGAACACTGATACATGCTGTGAATGTGTTTCCCAAAAATATGGTACCAATTTGTATCCAGACCAGCAACGCATGATAATTCTAGTCTTACTGCATGCTCACTATACTAAGTAGCTCATTTTTAGAAATATCTGCCTGCAGTCAAAAACTGGCTCTTCCACTGATTAACTAAATGACATTGAATAATTTCCTTAACCTTTAAAATATATATATATTTTATTTTAAAGATATGGAGTACAATTCGGGATTAGGTATACAAGTGGACATCATACAGGTAAAGCTTGGACTTCCCTTTGATCCCCACTTTGCCTGGTTTGAGATCAGATACCCTTATTGATGTTATGCACCCCCACCCCCAGCCTTGGCAATATATCCCACCACTGCCAGTCCCTTTCTTATAGTATTATGGTAAATGTTCAGGGTCCACTTATGAGTGAGAATATGTGGTGCTCAGTTCTTTGTTTCTGTGATAGATCACGGAGTATGATGGACTCCGAATCCATCCAAGTTGCTGCAAAGAATTTCCTTAACCCTTTTGTGAATCACTTTTATTATCCAAATATGAGTTCATAAAAATAAAGACTTTATGTGGTTATTGTGAGGATCAATGGGATAACATATAAGTTCACCATAAGAATTTAGAATGGTACTTGCTACATACCAAGTGTTTGTTATTACTACATTGTTTGACAAATAAAAATGTTTTTGTTAAAAATATTTTAACATATCAAAAATACAACAGGAATAAAAAGAAATGGTAACTACACCTACAATTTTTCAGGACTAATTATGAATCTATGTTAATTACAACAATGTGGTACTGGCACAGGGAAGACAAATTGGTCAGTGGAATAGAACAAGGAGCCCAGAAAAGGACCTTCACTTATTTGAAGTTTTGATATAATGACAAAAATAGCATGGCACATCAGTCTGAGAGGACTACAAAATAAAAGGAACTGAAAAGTGATTATCCCTATGGAAATAAAAGAGAAATCAGCAAAAAACCAAACCCAGTCAAAACAAACGCATTAAATGTCAAAAGCAACCTTTTAACGTTTTAGTAGAATATTTAGATAACTAGTCAGATGTTGGAATAGGGAAGAATTTCTTAATCCTCAAAAAGCATTAGCTATAAAAAAAGGCAGATAACTTTTACTATACAAATATGAAAATATTCTTTTCTTTAGAAGTTCCCTTAAAGAAAGTGAAAAGAAAAGCTAAACCCTGGGAGAAGATAGTAGCAATGCATATATAAGTGACAAAGGAAGAATGTGTGTGTGTGTGAACACATATACAATTATCCTCACATATTACTTAATGATTGTCAGGTATGTTGGTTCTTGAATGGTGTCTAAGCTGTTGAAACTCCCCACCAACTATCTACGGATCTTGTAGTCTGGACTTTCCTAGAATAGGTAAGTTATCAAGTAAAAATAAGCTTTTGTAAAACATCAAAAGAAAGCATTTCCTACCTTTGTTGAGTTTTGAAAAATGATAAAGGTGATCCAGAAGGTTAATATGAACAATAGTAGCAACAGTGACTTACAGTTGGTCATACTTGCTTTCATGATTAGGATCCTACAGGAGGCAATACAAATACACACACACACACACACACAGACACACACACACACACACACATATACATACACACACTACAACAAAACAAAACAGAAAACAAACAGGGAGACGTGAATTTTTTTATGACTCCTGGCCATTTCTATCCTCAGGTAAGTTACTCCCAGAACTAAACCTTGGCCCTCCCGACTACTCTTGGTATCTCCCAGCTGCTATCTTGTTGGCTATCAACTTGTACATCTACAGAAGAGATATTCCGTGGAACCCACCATGAACTCTAAGGAACTGAGCAGCTACAGGCCTGAAGCATACAGGGTTGCACCCATCTAGGTGAAGTCTCCAGGATATTTATCACCCAACGAAAAGTTTCCCCACTCTCTTCTCTTAAATACAAAGAGCAGACACAAAACGCTCCAACCAATATTGCCACCGAGAACTACATTATGACAGTGCCCTTTGACTGGAGTTTTCCAACTTCCTTAATCTCAGTCTGTTGATATGTTCTCCTTTCTTATTTTACCAGCCTTTCTAGCACCTATAAAGCTTGAAAAAATCATTTTCGAACTCATATTTATTGCTTTCCTTAAAAAATGTTCAGGCTTTATCAATGTTTTTCGGTGAGTAATCTTAATAGGTGTCTTTGTATTGATATTTTAAGTTATCTTTTAAAATCAGATTGCTTGAATGCTGCCCTTCTAAAATTTTCTGTCCCTCAAAATTTTTACTTTCCCACAGAAATGCATCCTGTCCCAGATCCCCAGTTTATACAAGGACATTAGCAGTTTCTTCACCCAATAATAAATGTTACTTCTTTCCCTCACCCACCCAATTTTGCAAATATCCTCATACCTTTGGTTTAAGACTCTGTTCAATCCCATACATAGAAACTCTGGTGAGCAGGGTGTGGAAGCTTTCTTCGGAAGTCACCAGTGTGCTGCTGGTTTACTTCTCCTCTGTATCAAAATAAATTGTAGATATAAGTTGCAGTCTGTATAGTTTTAGTATGGATTCACAGCCTTTTGCTTGTTTGAGCAGGGATAGAAATGGCAGGCATGCCAACTCCACCTTAAGGAGGGGCCTGGATCACAAACTAGGGTTATCAGCTCAAGCAGAGGTGGAAGGAGACATGAAATGCTCTCTATAGTAGATTAGATGATTTGAATGTCCTGAGACTTTATGAGTCAAAATCTAGTAAATGTACAGTAAATACCCGAGAAGAAAAAGAGTGAATAAAGTCGTATATGTGAATGATTGGAAGTAGACAGACATCGATGGAGTGTTGAACTCCTTAGTTTCTCACTGAGCCTTGGCCATCAAGACCCAATTGTCAGGATTCAAGCACACATGACAGGGGACCCCCCAAAAACTGGAATTATATTTGAGAGGGAGGTATCCTATTGCATAGGCTTTCCTCGTCAGGTAAGTGTTCTAGGAACCCACTGGCATCAGTGTACCAGCTAGCATTGTTGTGAGAGGCTGTGTTCAGCTTCAGTTAATTTTTTGTTTGAAGATTCTTGCCCATTTCATGATGGGTGATTTACGAGTGCACCTGCCCACACCGTGCTGTGTTCAGCAGTTTTTGATCAAACATGGCATGATGCCCCACCCTCCCTGTTCACCCAGTCTCACCCAGAGCGATTTTTTTTGTTGTTTCCCCGATGAAAAAGGTCTTCAAAGGGAAACATTTTGCTGACGTGGACGAGGTAAAACAAAAGACGGCAGATGTACTAAAAGGTACCAAAGTTGACAAGTTCAAAAACTATTTTGAGCAATGGAAAAAGCGTCTTGACAGGTATACTGCATCAAATGGAGAATACTTTGAAGGTGACTGAAGTTTAAACATGTAAGAATAAATACACAATGTTTTATACATACATTCTGGGTTTTTTGGGTGCCCGCTTGTAGTACCTCATACATAGTAGGTGCTTAAAATATGCTGAATTAAGTAAAAAGAAAAACCTCAGGCATAATGGAGGCAAGACAACAATATTGATTACATCGTAGACTGATAGAGAGACAACTTACAATCACAGGTTTAAGTCCATTGGGATTTGTATTATTGATCTGACAGCAACAGTGCCAGGAAGAGCAGGCACTCAGGACAGCTGCACCAGTGCCTACAAGAAGCAGTAGCTGCTTGCCCCATGGATCCTTCCATGGGTTTCCATACTGCCCCACATAGGGGGGTAAACACATTTAAGCATGTCTATCAATCCTTCCAGTCTTATTTTTTTTTTTTTAAAGCAAGAATCAAGGCCTGTTTCACAAGTACATTTCAGATTTTGATAATTATTCTAATATCCTTGATCATGCTCTACCAGACTAGCCTCAGCAATGCTTTTTAAAGTTTTTATAAGTTGACCTTTGGAAAAGCTGCTTCAGTCTTATATAACTGGATCTAGGATTTCTCAGTTCCACCCTATGGAACTTATAAAAAGAGAAAAATATTTGCAATGGGTTTGGTTTGGCTGCTCTTTGGGAGACAGATGCCAGGAATCACCCAAGTCTACTTTGAGACACATAGATTTATGGATTCTACTTTGCGTTGGCCATATAGATATTGATATTTAATGTTAACTTGACATCTTTTGATGAGGTAGGCAAACTGGATATTCTCGACTTAAAGAACTGAGAAGAGAGTTTAACTGATTTGCCCAGGTCATAAGAGAGGGGATACCCCCAAACCAGGATTTATTTATAAAACATGGTGTATTTATTCTTGTATGTTTAAACTTCAGTACTCTCCATTTAGTGCAATACACCTATCAAGATGCTTTTTCCACTGCTCAAAACAGTGTTTTGAATTTGTCAACTTTAGAATTTCTGCTGTTTCTCCCGCACCCCCCCCCCACCTCTTCCACATTAGCAAAAGGTTTCTTTTTGAGGACTTATTTCATCCAGGGAAATTTTAAAAAGTCACTAGGGTTAGATCAGGTGAATAGGGAGGGTGGGGCAAGGGAGTCATGGTGTTTGTGGCCAAAAACCACTGAACACTCGGTGCGGTGTGGGCAGGTGTGCTTGTAAATCACCCGTCATGAAATGGGCAAACACATTGATTGAATCTCAAAAAAAAAAAAAAAAAAAAAAATTCACTGAAGCCGAATGCAGCCTCTCACAACAACACTAGCTGGTACAGTGATACTGATGGGTTCTAAGAATACTTACCTAATAGGGGAAGCCTGTACTACAAGGAGCCCATCCTCCAAAAGATAATTCCATTTTTGGGAGGTCCCCTCTTATATAATGAGCTTTGAAACAGAGCTGAATCCAGGATCCCTGTCATTCTAATCTCTGATTTGGAGTATTTTCCAGTACTAAGCATGACTGAAACATATATGATACAACCAAGTTCAATCAGATCCTGTGATTCATACATATTGTCCATTGTGCTTAAAAGAAAACTCTCCCCTTTTATTTTTACCATGCTTTCCTTTAAATGGCTCAAAATCTTGGTGTGAGCAAAATATATTATCCTCTGTAGTGTGCTATCCTTGCAGTTAATGTGCACTTTCATCATCATCTTTGATTGAATAGTTTCTCTCTCCTAAATTTATGGCCAATATGCATATGAAAAAAAATGCTCAGTATCACTTATCCTAAGATAAATGCAAATCAAAAATACAATGAGATATCATTTCACCCTAGTGAGAATGGCTACTATTAAAAATAAGACAATAAAATAGCAGATGCTGGTGCAGACGCAGAGAAAAGGGAACTCATAGACACTGTTAGTGGGAATGAAAACTAGCACAGCCACTATGGAAAACAGTATGGACATTTCTCAAAGAATTGAAAAGAGAACTATCCTTTCATCTAGCAATACCACTACTAGGCACTTATCCAGAGGAAAAGAAATCAGTGTCTTAAAGGGATTCCTGCACCCCTATGTTTATTGTGGCACTAGTCACAAAACAAAGTTATGGAATCAACTTAAGTGTTCATCAATGAATAACTGGATAAAGAAAATGTGATATACATACATGATTCTGCCATAAAAAAATGTAATCACGGGCCAGGCTTGGTGACTCAGCCTGTAATCCCAGCACTTTGGGAGGCCGAGGCGAGTGGATTGTCTGAGTTTGCGGGTTTGAGACCAGCCTGGGCAACTTGGCAAGCCTTCGTCTCTACAATAAATAAAAAATTAACTGGGCATGGTAGCGCATGCCTGTAGTTTCAGCTACTTGGAAGGCTGAGGTGGAAGGATCATCGGAGCCCAGCAGGTTGACGCTGGGGTGGCCGTGAGAGAGCCACTTCACTCCAGTCTGGGCGACGGAGTGAGACTCTGACTCAAAAAAAAAAAAAAGTAATCATGGCTTTTGCAACAGCAGGCCTGGTTAGAGGTCATTATCTAATATGAATTAGATGGTTATCATCTAAGTGAATCTAATCAGACACATAAAGACAAATATTCCACGTTCTGACTTATAAGTAATATGTACGTAGGTGTAGAGAGTGGAAACTTTAAAAGGTGAAGAGGCAGGAGAGGTGAAGATGAGAAATTACTTCGTGGGTATAATGTACTTTATTCAGGTGATGAATACACTAAAGCCCTGACTTAACTACTACACAATCTATGCATGTAGCAAAATTGTACCTGTACCACATAAACTTATACAAATAAAAATTAAAAAATTTTAAGGGTCTCAGGGAGTCATCTGAGCATGGGAGCTTAATCATGGGTAGGATCATGGAGCCACGAGTGTACATAATAAAATATAATCCAGGGGATAGTTCTTTGGGGTTGTGAATAGGGTAAGAGTAGCGCTGACAAGTATCCAAAGAGCCAAGCAAATGGGCAGAACGTGAGCACCAGGCAAATCAAAAAGCAGGTATCCAAGGAACATTCACGAGACGCTGAGCCACAAGGTAGGGAAACAGCATCTGTGGTCTCAGGAAGCAAGCAAGATGTGCTCCATCACTAAGGTGGCTACAGTGCATGGTAGGAAGTCCCGAAAAGAAAGAGTATTTCCAGAGAAGGTCACGCCAAACATGATTGACAATGGGCAGTGCAAGGGGGCTCATGACAGAATCCACACATCTACATTTCAGAAGCCCTGATGGATAGAATGGTCCCAGAGAAGCCCCAACCAGACCCTTTTATCAACATAAATGATTTCAGCATGAACTTGATGCCACCACAAACTCCAGCTAGTCCCACGATATGGAAGAAGCACAAGAAGTATGAAGACTTGGAGGCTCTGTTTTGCCAGACCATGTTCCCAGACAAAAATCTCCAGAAGGAGCTAGCTATGAAACTCAACCTACAGGAGTGAACTGTAAAGGTTTGGTTGAGAAACAGGTGATTCAAATGGAAGAAACATCATCATCAGCAATAGCAATCACCAAAGCAACCAAACCGAATCCTTCTGGTAAAGAAGACAATGCCTCTCTCACCCAGAACAGCCACCAGTCCTTATGCATTTTGTCCTGCGTCTTCAGATTTCTACAGCTCTCTTCCACCTCAGTCCTCAGGCCCTTCCAAGCAGGCATGAGACTCTATCTTCACTGAGAGTCCCACAAGTGATTTCCAAATACAAAATTCTCAGTTGAAGAAAGCAGTTAGTGGGGTGGATGTAGAGAAACACAAACAGATAGATTAGTAATAGCTCACATTTATTGAGGATTTACTGTTAGACCAGCGATGAGGTCTTGACCTTTAGTAAGTAGAAATCAACTGAGTCTGAAACTGACTTGAGCAGAGTTGTTTTTCGGGGTTTTCACCTCGAGCAGAAAGGGAGACAACAACAGGAAACAAGCCCGCTGCTGGCTCCTGAAAGCAGATCAACTGAGGTTTTTATTCCCCCCAGCTTCCTGTCAGGTGATGCATGTCCTGGGTAGTCTGTGGATGGCGCCTGTGCAGTTTTGAGTCATGCTTTCATATGTGTTGCATGTTTCATTAGCATCTCCAATCTCTACCCAGGGGCATGACCTTTCCTATTATAATGAAGCAAAGTTTACTTTTGGACAAGCTAAGATCATTTCTGCATTTGTGGGGGCCTGGGAAAAGTCCCTAGCCTCCTGAAAACAAGAACTTGAGGTTAAACGGCTTTTGGGCATTGACTGCTGGATAACTGTTTGTTGAAAGGAAATATTTGTGGTTATAAAGCAAGATGGCAGCTTGCTTGAAACAGTGACCACAAGGAAGAAATGGAGAGGGGTTCTTTCCTAGTCAGTTGTCTTGTCTGTCTCTTTACTACCTATATATCCCCACTGGTACCACAAGGCTAACAGACATTGAGTAACAAAACAATGGACATTGTAAGTGGCAGAGCCTCTCTGAGATATAGCACAAAGGGAAGACCCAAAGCGTATGGAACAGACACTGAGAAAAAGCCTATAGCAAGTGAGCTCCC
>CAUYQG010255624.1:0-15664 GCA_963574415.1 Tarsius wallacei
ATGTCTACCATACAATAAAAAATTAGGAGACACAGTAAGAAGCAGGAAAATGTGGCTCGAAATCAAGATTGTTTTTAAAAGCAGTCAATAGAAGTAGACCCACAGTTGATACAAATGTCTGAATTAAAATAAAAGACTTTAAAATAATTATGCTATAGATGTTAAAGGCACTCATCAAAAGGTGAAAACCATAACGAGTAGGTAGTAATGGAAACTATTAAAAAGAACCAAATGTAAATTCTAGAACTGAAACATGCATTATTAGAAATAAAGAACTTGTTCAGTAGGCTTAACCAGACTGAACATAGCAAAACAAAGAATCAATGAACATGAAGATAATCATTAGAAATCATTCAAACTGAAGCACAAAGAAAAGGAAAACTTAAAAAAAAAAGTAACCAACGTGTCTGAAACTTGTGGCCTGACACATGTATAATTGGAGTCTTAGCGGGAAAAAAAGGAGAGAGAGATTGGGGTAAAAAAAAATATTTGCAGAAATAATGATAATCAATAAATATTCTAAAATGTATGGACTCATCACTCCAAGAAGCTCAGCAAACCTCAAACAGTGAAATACAAAGAAAACCACTTCTAACTACATCAGACTCAAATAAGTGAAAACAAGATATAGAAAATTTTATAAGAAGTCAGAGGGAAAAAAGACACATTCAAGTGAACCACAATAAGAATGTTGACTGGGCAACCCCTTCAGGTCCCCTCCTGCTGTGGGACCTTCCCTGTCCTCTCATTAAATCCTGCTTTCAAAAAAAAGAATGTTGACTGGTTTCTTATCAGAAATAATAGAATCCATAATACAATAGAATGACATCTTTAAAGAACTACAAACAACCTTGTTAAACTTAGTCAAAATATTCTTTTTTTAAAAAAGTAAAAGCATTTTTAGACAGATGAAAGTGGAGGTAATTCATTTCTAGCAGATCTGTACTACAAGAAATGCTAAAGGAAGTTCTCTTAGAAGAAAGGAATTTACTCTAGATGATACAGATCAGTTATTTAATGCAGTATATCTAAGATAATACATATAAAATTATTAATTAATAAGCTATTTTACCTTTTTAAAAAAATGTATGAAGTCCTGTGTATATTTTTTACTTACAGTACATCTCAGTTCTGACTAGTCACATTTCAGTGCTCAGAAGCCATATGTGACTAGTGGCTACCTGCTATATTGAACAATATATATAGCCTTAGCTTCTCTTTTACCTTGTATCATTGTTGACCACCTTTTAATAGATAACAATTCTTGATTCAGACATGCCAAAGAGATATTGCAGGGTTGGTTCTGGACCATTGCAGTAAAATGAATATTGCAATAAAGTGAAATCACCATAAAGCAAATATTGCAATAAAGTAAGTCAGAATTTTTTTGGTTTCCCAGTGTGTGCAAAAGTTATGTTTATATATACTATAGACTATTTGGTGTACAATGGCATTATGTCTTTTAAAAATTACATATCTTAATTAAAAACACTATTGCTAAAAAATACCAGTGATCCTTTGAGACTTCAGCGAGTCATAACCTTTTTTGCCTGTGGAGGGTCTTGCCTCAATGTAGATGACTACTGACTTATCAGAGTGGTGGTTGCTAAAGGTGTGGTGGATGTGGCAGTTTCTTAAAATAAAACAGTAATAAATTTTGTCACATTGATTAACTCTTCATTTCACAAAATATTTCTGTGTAGCATGCAATGCTGTTTGATAGCATTTTACCAACAATGGAGTGGGACTTCTTTCAAAATTGGAGTCAGTCCTCTCAAATCCTGCTGCTTCTTTATCAACTAAATTTGTGTAATAGTCTAAATCTTTTGTTGTCATTTCAACAATGTTTATAGCATCTTCACCAGAAATAGATACCATCTCAAGGAACCACTTTCTTTTGCTCATCCAGAAGAAGCAACTCCTCATCCATTCAAGTTTTTTCATGAGATTGTAACAATTCAGTCACATCTTCAGGCTCCACTTCAAGTTCTCTTGCTGTTTCTACCACATCTGCAGTTACTATATTTATAAAGAGAAGAATGGAAATCAATGAAACAAAAAACAGTTTTAAAAAGCAGTGTGCATTTTGCTCCACTGGAGTCTTGAGCTCATGCATGAGGGTTGAAATCAGCTCCTTTCAAACTCCTGTTAATGTTGACATTTTTACCCCCTCCTATGACTCACAAATGTTCTTAATAACATCTAGAAGGGTCACGAAGATTTTTCATTTACTTTGACAAAATTCATCAGAGGAATCACTGTCTGTGGCAGCAGTAGCCTTACAGAAATATTTAAGTATTTAAATATTTATTTAAGCATTTATTTAAGTATTTCTTAAATAATAAGACTTGAAAGTTGGAATCACTCCTTGATTTGTGGGCTGCAGAATGGATGTTATGTTAGCAGGCCTGAAAACAACATTAATCTCCTTGTGTAAGAACTCCATTGGAGTTCTTGGGTGACCAGGTGCATTGTCAATGAAAAATAATATTTCAAAAGAAATCTTTTTTCCTGAGCAGTAGGTTGCAATAGTGGGCTTAAACCATGCTGTAAATAGATGTGCTGTCACCCAGGCTTTGTTGTTCCATTGTAGAGCACAGGCAGAGTAGATTTAGCATAATTCTTAAAGGTCCTAGGATTTTCAAAATGGTTAATGGGCATTGGCTTCAACTTAAAGTTACCATTTGCAGTAGCCCCTAACAAGAGTCAGTCTGTCCTTTGAAGCTTTGAAGCCAGCCTCTGACTTCTCCTCTCTAGCTATGAAAGTCCTAGATGACATCTTCTTCCAATAGAAGGCTGTTTTATCTACTTGTAGAAGTTGTAGCTTAGTGTTTCAACCCTCATCAATGATCTTAGCCAGATCTTCTGGATAATTTACTGCAGCTTCTCCATCAGTGTTTGTTGCTTCACCTTGTACTTTTATGATATGGAGATGGCTTCCTTAAACATCTCGAAGCAACCTCTGCTAGGTTCTAACTCTTCTTCTGCAACTCCCTACCTCTCTCAGTCTTAATAGAATTGAAGAGAGTTAGGGCCTTGCTCAGGATTAGGCTTTGGCTTAAGGGAGTGTTGTGGCTGGTTTGATCCTCTGTCCATACCACTCAAACTTTCTTCATATCAGCAATAAAACTGTTTTACTATCTTACCATTTATGTGTTCACTGGACTAGCACTTTTAATTTCCTTCAAGAATTTTTCCTTTGCATTTACAACTTGGCTAACTGACTCAAGAGGCCTAGCTTTTGGCCTATCTTGGCATTCAACCTGCCTTTCTCACTAAGTTTAATTATTTCTAGCTTTTGACTTAAAGTGAGACCTTTCACTTGAACACTTAGAGGCCATTGTAGGGTTATTAATAGGCCTAATTTTAATAATGTTATGTCTTAGGAAATAGGGAGACGTGGGGAGAGGGAGACAGAAGGGCAGAGGGGGAGAGAGATAGGGGAAAGGTGGGTTAGTGAAACAGAATACACACAACGTATATCAATTAAGTTCACCCTCTTCTGTCAGTGTAGTTCTTGGCACTCTAAAATAAAGACAATAGTAACATCAAAGATCACTGATCATAGATTATCATAATAGACATAATAATAATGAAAAAATCTGGGGAAAAACGTTTGAAATATTGTGAGAATTACCAAAAGATGACACAGAGATACAAATTGAGCACATGCTGTAAGCAAAATGGCACTGATAGACTTGCTTAACACAGAGTTGCCACAAACTTTCAACTTGTAAAAAAGCACAAGAAAGCAAACTGCAATAAACCAAGGTATACCTGTATTAAATATTTCCTGTTTCAATTGCTGATGTGATTTCTATCTCTAATGAATCCTGATTGATGTAGTAAACAAAGCCAAGAGATGGTTGGTTCTTTGAAAAGATTAATAAAATTGATAAACTCCTAGCACTACTGATTTGGGCAAAAAAGAGAGAAAATACAAGTTACTTTTATCAGGAATAAAAAAGAGGCATTACTAGAGACTTTCCAATTTTAAAAGCATAGTAAAGCATATTGTAAATACTATAATGCCAATAAGTTCTACACCTGAGATGAAATGAAAAAATTTCTTGAAAACTACAACTTACTAAAACTCTCATAAGAAGAGAAAGAAAAACTGAACAGTCCTATATCTGTCAAAGAAATTGAATTTGTAATAAAAAACCTTCCCATAAATAAACCTCAGGCCCAAGATGGCTTTACTTGTGAATTCTGTCATACATTAAAGAAGGAAATAATACCAGTCTTGTAAAACTCTTTTAGAAAACAGAGAAGATTGCGAACACTTCCGAACTCATTTTATGAGGACAGCATAATCCTGATACCAAAATCTGAAGAATACATTTTAAGAAAAGATAAAAAGTATAGCCAAGTGTATCTTCCATAAACATAGACTCATAAATCCTTAACAAAATACTAACAAGTAGAATCTAGCTGTATTTTAAAATAGTACATCATGATCAAGTGAAGTTTAGCTCAGGAATGCAAAGTTGGTTACCTTTTAAAAACTAAATCATAATTTAAAATGTAATAATAAATAGCAATCGATTATTTACTAGAATAAATACAAAGATAAATATCTCAATGGATGAAGAAAAAAATATTTGATATAATTCAATACCCATTTATGATTTTTGAAAAATTATTAGCTGGCTAGGAATAAAAAAGTGCTAAATAGCAATCTAATAAAGGGGCTCGCCAAAAAAAGAAAAATCATACTTAATGGTGAAACACTGAATGCTCTCCACCTAGGTTAGGGAACAAATCAAAATCAAGGATATTTGCTTTCATCACTTCGTGGAAGTCTAACTAGTGCAATCATGGTGAAAAGGAGTAAATCATTAACTTACAACCTCATGCCCCTCCCCCGTATTCTCTATCCCAACATTCCTTTTTATTTCTGATAGTTGTTGTGGGTTTTTTGTTTTATTGGGTTTTGTTTGTTTTTACCTCTGTATTGCTAGTCTTTCTCAGTAAGCTCCATGAAGGAGAAACTTAGCATAATATCTAGCTTATAATAAGAATTATAATAATTGTTTGGTGTGTGAATGAATATATTTAATGTTTGGGAAACCTTCTCTTCCCTACCTTGTTTTTCTTGTGGAGAGATGTTCACTAATTTATTCCTAGAGCAGAGGAAGTAAATGATCTCATTGTTGAGTTTAGGAGGAATTGGACAATTTTAGCTCAGACTATTCCTTTTCTCTTCTTAAGTTGCAGAGAGCACACATCATATCCTCTTCTATGTAATAAGTTTTATAGGAGTAGCCCACACAGAGGAGATACTGCTTATGATTTAGGAGGTACATCTGTTTGATTCAGCAGTGAAATCGCTTACTTGCCCTTAAGTCTAATATGTTTTCTCCAATTCAGCCTTGCTAGTAATGCTTATATTTTGATCTTTAGCTCTCTGACCTATGTGACTGAACTCAAGAAGGAAAAAGAGCTGGAAGCATTATTTATTGACTCATCTAAAAAATTTACTGTCTAAAATCTAAAATATTATTTCTCAAAAAAAATCAGTATTAAATTGCAAACTACTAATTAGAAAAAAGCTATTTATGACATATATGGCAAAGTATTGCTATCTTTAAAATATTAGAAGCTCTTACAAATTCATAGGAATATAATTAACTACAGTGGAAAACCAAGTAAGCATTAGCCATAATTCACAATATAATAAATACATAAATGACTAGTAATAATAATTGCTATCATACATCAAGGGCATATTATGTAAACACTTTACATGCATTATCTCATTTAATTCTTTAGCAATCCAAGAATATAATATTATTTTTTTCTCTTTACTATAGCAAATACATAGTATGTATTATGTGCCAGACAGTCTCTAAGCGTTTCATTTACATTCTACCCATTTTATAGACTAGGAAACAGGCATGGAGAGTAGAGCAATTTGCATAAATAGTTGAGCCAGTCTTTGAACTCAGGAAGTCTGACTTTAGATCCTGTGTTTCTTAACTGCTACTCTATACTGCCTCACTATTAAACAAAGAAATATAATGCTTTCCTAGTCTCATTTTAATTTTATTTTCACATTTCGAAAATAGTACATGCTTATACTGCCAAATCTGAGTAATGGGGCAGTATGTAAAATTAAAAATAGTAATCTTATTTACACTCCCAAACTCTGTTCCTCAGAGTTAACAGTTCTTAACATTTTGGTATGCATTCTTCAAGATTTTCAAGAAAGGAAAATTTTTAAAGTGAGATGTTACTTTTCTCTTACTAGTGTAGCTGACATTTTAAAAATATTACTAGTAAATATTATTGGCAAATATGCAGAGAGCAAGCATCTTGGTGTACTACTAATGAGAATGTAAATTGTACAGTATATGGAGGGGACCAAAAAAATGCCCAGAATTATCTTTTGGAGGCTGGGCCCCTTGTAATACACTTAGAATTTGTTCCTCTGAATCAAACAATCCACCAGAGTTTTTATCTGGAAGTTTTTAGGTTGTGTCATGATTTACAGAAGAAATGTTCCAAGTTATAGCAAGCAGGTGACTGGTTCTTTCATCATGACAATGCACCTGCCTACACTGCACTGAATGTTCAGCAGTTTTTGCCCAAAAATGGCATGAGCCCAGTGCCGCGCCCTTCCTGTTCACCCAATCTCTCCTCGAGCGACTTTTTTTTGTTTGTTTCCCTGGATGATGAAAAGTTCTCAAAAGGAAATGTCTTGCCAATGTAGAAGAGATGAAACAAACAACAGCAGGAGCACTAAAAAGCATCAAAACTGACAGTTCAAAAACTGTTTTGAGAAGTAGAAAAAGCATCTCAATAGGTGTATTGCATCAAATGAAGAGTACTTTGAAGGTTACTGAAGTTTAAACATGTAAGAATAAATACATAATTTTTCATAAATAAATTTTGGGTTTTGGGAGGGTCCCCCCTTGAATCTGGTAGAAAATGTGGTACAGTCTATTAGAACTTTAAAGTCCTTATCTTTGATCATCAATTGTTTTCAAAGAATTATTTCTAGGAAAAATAGGATAAATGCCCCCAAATGTTTACAATATATGAATAAAGATGAAGATATTCACTGCAAAGTTTATAACAGCAGTTTTTTAAAAACTCAACATTGAAAACACCCCTTGTGTAGTCTGTAGGTGTTTGAACAATTATAGTATGTTACTGTATAGGCAGTTAAATAATGGTAGAATTACAGGTGATTTTTTTTTCCTTGTAAGATAAAGCAGAGTAGATTTTTAGAAATTAAAAAAGTCTTTACTGTCTCATTGAGCAAAATCACGTAATTACTTTAAGTCACAGTCTTCTCATTTGAAATCAGGATTAGAAGTACAGAACTTATTAATATAGCACCTGATATCATTAAGTAGCCCCTATTATTAGTAGTATCTCCCAATTTTTCACAGTTAACATTTTATAGCAATCAGAAATGTTTACACACGCATGCACAGAGTACCTCAACAAAGCACCTTATGCCATATCAGCTATCAGAGGTTTGTTAAAGACTATTTCTTAGAATCAACAGATATAATTTCAGGTGTTTTGGCTCTTTGTAAATTCAGGCAAATTGCTAAATTTTAAAAATAACCCTATCTACAAAAATGGAGATGCCAACTAAATTGCCAAACTCTGAGGGTTGTTTTGAGAGTCAAGTGAGATAATTTGAGCATAAGTAATTTGAAAAAGTACAATGCTGCCAGTATCCCTGATCAGTATAGACACAAAAATCTTCAACAAAATACTAGCAAACAAATTCCAGTAGCACATCAAAAAGATAATTCAACATGATCAAGTGGGTTTTGTTCCAGAGATGCAAGGATGGTTTAACACACACAAATTAATAAATTGACTCGCCACATAAACAGAATTGAAAACAAAAACCGTTTGATCTTCTCAATAGATACAGAAATAGCATCTATAAAATCCATCATCCCTTCATGATAAAAATGTTCAATAAATTAGGCACATACCTCAAAATAGAGCCATTTATGATAAACCCACAGCCAACATCATACTGTGAATGAGCAAAAGTTGAAAGCATCCCCCCTAAAAACTAGAACAAGACAAGATGTCCACTTTCCCCACTCCTATTCAGGATAGTCCTGGAAGTCCTTGACAGAGCAATTCAAGAGAAAGCTATAACAGGTATCCAAAAAAGAAAAGAAATCGTCAAATTATCTCTGCTGATGACCTGATTTCATACCTTGAAAACCCTAAAGATTTCTTCAGAAGACTCCTATACCTGATAAATGACTTCAGTAAAGTTTCAGGATACAAAATCAATGTACCATATACACAATGGAATATTATGTAGCCATAAAGAAGGACAAATATATGGACTTCACAGCAACTTGGTTGGATTTGGAGTTGATCATACTCAATGATCTATCACAGAAGCAAAGAACAGAGTACCATATGTTCTCATTCATAAGCGGACCTTGAACAATTATAATACTATAAGAAAGCGTTTGGCAGTTGAGGGAAACTGCTAGGGGAGGGAGGGGCATACCTCATCAAAAAGGGTACCTGCATAATCAATGTTTGTATACCTAAGCCTGAATTGTACCCCACATTTTTTTAATAAAAAAATAATATAAACAAAATCATTGTACAAAAATCAGTAGCATTTTTGTACACCAATAACTCTCAAGCTGAGAACCAAATCAAGAACTCAATTCAATTTACAATAGCCACACACATAAGTAAAGTACCTAGGAATACATTTAACCAGAGAGATTTATGATCTCTATGAAAAGACTACAAAACACTGATGAAATGAATTATAGGTGAAATAAACAAGTGGAAAAATATTCCATGCTCATGGATTGGAAGAATCAATATTTTTAAAACGATTATACTACCCAAAGCAATCTGCAGATTCAGTACAATTTCTATCAAATTACCAACATCATTTTTCACAGACTTAGAAAAAGCAATTCTAAATTTATCTAGAACCAAAAAAAAAGCCCAAATAACCAAAGCAATTCTAAGCAAAAAGAACAAAGCCGGAGGCATCATATTACCCAACTTCAAACTACAGTACAAGGCTATAGTAATCAAAGCAGCATGGTACTTGTACAAAAATAGACACATAGGAGAATGAAAAATAATAGGGAACCCAGAAGGAAAACCACACACCTTCACCCAACTGATCTTCCACAAAACTGACAAAAACAAACAATGGGAAAGGACACTCTATTCAATAAATGGTGCTGGGAAAACTGGCTAGCCATTTGCAGAAGAATAAAATTGGACCCCTGCCTCTCACCATATACAGAAATTAACCTGGGGTGTATTAAGGAAGCAAATGTCAGACTTTAAACTATGAAATTCCTCAAAGAAATCCTCTTCTGAACATTGGCCTAGGCAAAGAATTTATGGCTAAGACTTCAAAAGCAAATACAACAAAACAAAAAATTAACAAGTGGGGCTTAATTAAATAGAAGAGCTTTTGCACAGCAAAAGAAACAATCAACAGAGTAAACAGCATACAGAATGGGAGAAAATATTTGCAAACGATGTCTCTGACAAAAGGTTAATATCCAGAATCTGTAAGAAACTTAAACAGATCAACAAGGTAAAAACAAATAACCCCATTTAAAAAGTCAACAGGCCAGGCTCAGTAGCTCAGCCTGTAATCCCAGCACTTTGGGAGGCCGAGGCGAGTGGATTGCCTGAGCCTGTGGGCTCGAGACCAGCCCAGGCAACTTGGCGAGACCTCGTCTCTACAATAAATCAAAAGTTAGCCGGGCATGGTAGCACGTGCCTGTAGTTCCAGCTACTTGGAAGGCTGAGGCAGAAGTATCGCTGGTGCCCAGCAAGTCGACACTGGGGTGGCCATGAGTGTACCACTATACTCCAGCCTGGGCAGCAGAGTGAGACTCCAACTCAAAAAAAAAAAAAAAAAAAAAAGAACAAAGGACATGAACAGATATCTCTCAAAAGAAGATATACAATCAGCCAACAAAACATGTAAAAATGCTCAACATCACTAATCATCAGAGAAATGCAAATTTAGACCACAGTGAGATGTCATCTCACACCAATCAGAATGACTATTATTAAAAAGTCAAGAAATTAGAGATGTTGGCAAGGATGCAGAGAAAAGTGAATGCTTATACACTGTAGGTTGAAATGTAAATTAGTTAAACACCTGTGGAAACAGTATGTAGTTTTCTTAAAGAACTAAGTATAGAACTGGTTTTCAACCCATCAGTCCCACTACTGACTGTCTACACAAAGGAAAAGAAATCATTATATAGAAAAGATACTCGTATGTTTATCACAGTACTATTCACAACAGTAAAGTAATGAGATCTGGATGAAGAAAATGGTATATATGTATCACTATGGAATACTGTGCAGCCATGAAAAAAAGAATGAAATTATGTCTTCTATAGCAACATGGATGGAGCTGGAGGCCATTATTCTATCTGAAATAACTTAGAAAATGAAATACCACATGTTCTCACTTATAAGTGGGAATTACACATTGGGTACACATGGACATAAAGATGAAATAATAGTCACTGGAATTTCCAAAAAGGAGGAGGCTAGTAGGGGTGAGAATGTGGAAAAACTACCTATGCTGTGCTTACTAATTGGGTGATGACCTCACTAGAAGCCCAGACCTCAGCATACACAACATACCCATGTAACAAACCTGTACATGTACCTCCTGAATGTAAAATAAAATACAATAGTAAAAAGTAATGCAAAGTAAAGAGTGCTGTACAAACACATTTTGTATAAGAGCTGGTTTTAAGCATATTGCTAGATTATGTCCTAGCACAATGCCTGGAATCTAGTGTTTATACATCTATTATTTGCATATTTTTGAACTGATAAATTGTTCTGCATATTGAAAGTCTAATTTTGTATAGTCCTTTGATTTGTTCATTTTCAGCTTTTTACTTGTTGTTTATGATAGAAGAAATAATTATTAAAATTGGTGTGCATTATTGCCCCTTCTCTTATTTTAGGAATGGAACATTACTAAACTTTCAATTGAGTATGATTCTGAGCCCTTTGGAAAGGAACGAGATGCAGCTATTAAGAAACTGGCTACTGAGGCTGGAGTAGAAGTCATTGTACGGATTTCACATACATTATATGACCTGGACAAGTAAGCCCCCCCTTTTTTTTCATTTTTTTATTATGGGAAAATACATGTGTCATAGTATTTTCCATCTTAACCATTTGGGGACTTAAGTTCATAAAATGGAAATAATAAAATATCCTAGAGTTGTGGGAGAATTAAATAAGCACATGTTAAACCCTAGCATTGTATTTAGCTGCTATGATTTTTATTCACCCAATGACAGGTACCAAAATTATAGACGTAGTGCATAAGATAAAATTACTCAGCATTTCCGTTTCAAAACTATTATTGATTAAGATTATTTTAGAATGTTTCTTTACTGAGTCTACTGTGATCTTGCCTTTCTGGGCTCTTAGCATGATTAATTTTATAGGTTATATGATACATAACCATAAGTTACCTTGACATATTTTGCATGATTGTCTTGTTACTTTATTTCATGTGTAAATATCTTGTCTCTCTATCTGGATTTTAAGTCCAGATGCAGATTGAATGTAATAATAACTTTGCATAGCTGTAGCCCTCTGAATAATGGCATAATATATATTATGGTGTGAGCAGAGGTAGAAAAACTACCTATAAGGTATGTGTTCACTAATTGGGTGATGATGTCACTAGAAGCCTAAACCCCAGCTTACACAATGTGTATTTTTCAAAGTGGATTCCTCAAAACAAATCCTTGGTAATGCTTTGTCTGATACACATTCTGCGGTCAAATTTAAGTTTAGGAAGTACTGTATGCTGTGAGTTTTGGAGGTTCATAAAACTTGTTAACTCATTAAAACTTTAGGCATGTAGTTGTCACTATAACTACTGAAATCTCATTATTTATGTACCTTTTAAATTATTTTGCTTTTTTAGTAATTTATACATTTTTTCAAGTTAATAAAACTAATTCTATAAATAACATGGGAGACTAGTTAATTTGATATCACATTTCCAAGTAAATAATAAATGATGATTTGTTTCAGGCCAAGGTCTCACTTGACATTAAGCTAGAAATTATATATCCTTTGATAGCAAACTTGCCTTCCTATTTACCAATTTGCTTAACTTCAGGGAGCAAGAAGGAAACAAAATAGGATAAAAGCAGTTGCTTTTAAGTAGGAGATTCAGTGTTATGCAAAAAATTAGTGTTTACTGGATTAAATGTGAATATTTACCATATGTAATCTATTATATTAAAATATAACATAGAAAATGTTTTTTTCTAAAGTTTTCATTTTTCTACTGTTACATAATTAACAGTGTCCTCAGTAGTATCATTGCAGTATTATTACAATCAGCATAAGCCGAGCTCGGTGGCTCAGCCTATAATCCCAGCACTTTGTGAGGCTGAGGTGAGTGGATTGCCTGAGCCTGCGGGTTTGAGACCCGCCTGGGCAACTTAGTGAGACCTCATCTCTACAATAAAATTAAAAAAATTAGCTAGGCGTGGTAGCTCACGCCTGTAGTTCCAGCTACTTGGAAGGCTGAGGTGAAGGATCGCCGGAGTCCAGCAGGTCGAGGCTGCGGTGGCCGGAAGCGTGCCTTGCACTCCAGTGTGGGTGACATTGAGACTCCAACTCAAAAAAAAAAAAAAACAATACAATCAGCATAATTCATTATAACTCTATTATAAGCTCAAAATACTATACTAAAACAAAATTTACTTAAAACAAAAAGGATTTCTTTTATGGTGATTACTTTTACATGTAAATGGTACATCATTACATGTGATATGATGAAAAATACACTATATTTAGACTAAGACATCTTGATTTGCCATTTATCAGTTATATGATCTTGACAGTTTGCTAAACCTTCTTGGTAGACTTTTCTCATCTGTAAAATGATGGAGTTGCATTTTACTTCTAACTCTTTATCAAGGTCCAAAGCTAAGAAAATGGTCATAGTGAAAAAGAATAATTAGTTATTCCACAATAGTGTATAATCTAAACTTAATCTAAATTGCCATTGGCAAAGCTAGTTATTCTTTTTTGTTGTTGTTGTTGGGAAGTATGACTTGACTGAGATAATTAGTGATCAGAAATAAATATAAAAGGTAAAGGTACTTACATTTATAACTAGAAATGTGGGGGTTTTTATGTCCTAATTATGTAACATAGATTAGAGATGCTGACATCACTAATGAAGATATAAGCACAATAAAAAATAGCAAATACTTGTCACTATAATAATATAGAATCCTAATTAATAAAACTTGCTGAAGGAAATAAGGAGATGTAGGTCAAGGGATACAAAGTAGCAAATATGTAAAATAAACAGATCTAGAAATCTAGTGTATAACATGAGGACTACCGTTACTAAAACTATGTTGTATTTAGGGTTTTTGTTAAATAGATAGATTTTAGTTGCTTTTGTCACCCACACTCAAAACAGTAATGGTTGAGACTATAGATATGTTAATCTGCTTCACTATATTTTTGTATATCCTATTTTACTATTTATAATCAATGTATCTCATAACATGTTGTAAACCTCAAATATGCATAATAAAATTAATTTTTTAGTGAAACTTGCTTATTATTCCTTGATATAATTATCAGCCTGATTTAGCTTTTGTTGGTGATTGAGAGATTCTTTGAACTGAATTGTAACATGTTTTCTACATGTTCATGTATATTAACTTTAGGCTACTTTACCCTCTTAGTCTGATTTACCCACTTATGAGTGACTTACTCATAAGTCCTTAATATTGGCTGCCTTAAAGGCCTTGATATTTGTATACTGCATATTTTTGACACGTAGCAAATATCTAGAAGGTGAAGATAATTATTTTTAGATTCAGTCATTTTGAACACATTTCTGTTCACTGTAAGGAACTAGCATTCTCCTAGATTTAATTTTATTTTCTGATTTTAAGCGTTTTCAGAGTTTATCAACCCAACTATATTGTCATTTTTAAAGAAATACTGACTACATTTAACTAACTTTTATAATAGGATCATAGAACTCAATGGTGGACAACCGCCTCTAACTTATAAAAGATTCCAAACTCTCATCAGCAAAATGGAACCCCTAGAGATACCAGTAGAGACAATTACTTCAGAAGTGATAGAAAAATGCATGACTCCTCTTTCTGATGACCATGATGAGAAATATGGAGTTCCTTCACTGGAAGAGCTAGGTGGGTATAAACTGTAATCAATGTGGAGCTTAAGAGTTAATAAATCATAAATTTCTTGAAAATTTCACTTCTAATTTTGCCATGTAAAGTATTTTGCATTAGGAGGGAAAGAAAGGGGCAAAGAGAGAAGAAAGAAAAGAAACTCTTAAACTAAGAAGTGATACATCTGTACACTGTTTATATGTTCTATAAATATGTGATCTGTTATCACCTTAAGATGTACATCCTGAAGAATAGAAACCATGTTGTGTCCTCTGTATGTGAGGACCTCAACAGGCCCTCAGTTCATGTTTATGCTACACTTACAATTTTTCTGCAAAGTAATTTTTTCTCCCAATTGTTGCAGTGAAGTAAAAATTATTTTAGTTTCAGAAGAATGATATATTTTTTCTTTTCTATTTTGTTCTTTAGGTTTTGATACAGATGGCTTATCCTCTGCAGTGTGGCCAGGTGGAGAAACTGAAGCACTTACACGTTTGGAAAGGCATTTGGAAAGAAAAGTATGATAATGTAGATTTTATAACTGTGCTCATATTTCCAAACTAGCATGTTAAAAATAATTTCACTCTCTCTTTTTTTTTTTTTTTTGAGTCAGGGTCTCACTCTGTCACCCAGGCTGGAAGGCAGAGACACAATCACCGCTTACTACAACTTAGATCTCCTGGGCTCAGGCAGTCCTTCCACCTCAGCCTCCCATGTAGCTGAGACTACAAATGCACATCACCACTCCTGATTAATATTTTTATTTTTTGTAGAGACGAAGTCTCACCATGTTGCCTAGCTTGGTCTTAAACTCCTGGGCTCAAGCAATCTTTCTACCTCGGCCACCTAAGTTCTGAGATTACAGGCATGAGCCACTGCACCCAGCATCACTCTCTTTTAAAAACAAAAAATAGACTGTTTACAAGGAGAACTGAGGGAAATAGTAAAAATAACGCAAACCTAATTTTTAAAAAATTAACAACTGTTTCCTCATTTAAATGCCCTTTCCTGTCCTCTTCTGATTATTTCCCCTTTAGCTACTCCCATACTACCTATTCTGTTCATTCTACCTAACTGGTATCTGATGACTGTAACTGAAGCTAGGATTGAATTCTTCATTTCACCTTTACCTCAGTTTTAGAGAGACAGGTTGAGGGTGCTTTCAGCCTTTTGTGGGAAACTTATTTCACTTGAGTATGTGCTGCTTGAGGATGGCTGAAGCAAAAGAATGCTCACTTTTAGAATCTTTTACTTTGTATTAAAACATGTAATTGTGGTTGGGATAAGAAAATCTTATTTCTCTAAGAACTGTGTAACTTTTTTTTTTTTTGAGTTGGAGTCTCACTCTGTCGCCCAGACTGGAGTGCAGTGGCCGCTCCCGGCCACTGCAGCCTCGACCTGCTGGGCTCCGGCGATCCTTCCGCCTCAGCCTTCCAAGTAGCTGGAACTACAGGCGC